>JAYESA010000006.1:209743562-209811546 GCA_036927795.1 Iris macrosiphon | reverse complement strand
GGTTCATGAGGTCAGTTGAGTATAGTTGAACATGATTAGGCTCTGTACTAGGGTTTCTTATGTCATTGCACTTCTAATCCTTGATTCAATAAATAAGACGAAACTCCTCTATGGAGAGTATCAGTAACGTTGTGCCCACATACTCCCTCATCACGATTCCATCTATAGAGTAATGAAGGTAAGCTGGCATAAGTAATAAGATGGACCCCACATCTAATATTTAATAGCAAATACATGTGTTTTATCCCTAAGCATAACTGTAATAATTATTATCTTGTGCTTGTAAAAGGGAATTAAAGGAAACGAGCAGTTTATATTTTAGGAAAGAACTCTCCCAAAGAAATGGACTCTATCGAATACATGGTCATGAAATCAGTATCCTTACTTGTTGCCTTAAGGATGTTGATATGAGAGAAGCTCATCATGGATAACCTCCAAGGCTGCCCAAGATACTTCAATGCATCGGTCACGAGCTCATTATGGATGCCAATAATTGCAACGCCCCTCTAACATACATGTATCTTGAGTATGTCCGACATGGAAGCCTCTACAAAGTTTTTCGATAATGCAAAGGAGGACTTACGTAGCAAGTTGTACAAAGATATACCAAGTTGATACTCTAGGACCTCGCCCATCCACAAGAGAGGCTATGCTCATAGGATGTAAAGCCGGATAATATAGTCTTCTGGAGCCATTTTGATGTTAAGATTGTCGACTTTGGACTGTAGAAACTCATTGGAAAGAAGGAAATAGGTGTTGGACCATATGGCATTCAATGCACACTCTGATATACGTCACACGGTGCGATCCTCCTTTGGACATATGGTCACTCGGGTGCATTGTAATGGAGATGATTACATTAGAGCTTATATTGAAGTATGATAAGACCTCAATTTGTGGGAATTGTTGTATTGCGCATCTGAGGGTAGCAACTGTAACCTTCGTTCTTTATTAGAATGTTAATTTGACAATCAAATTAGTGCTAAGTGTAATTAGTAGCTAAACCTTCTAATTAAACATTTTAATTAGGTTAATCATATAAAACAAAAGTGTCATGAGAAGTCAAATCCAATTTTCCACAAATAAAATAAGTTCTCATAAGAAGAGAAATCCAATTTGACTTGGTAAAGGAGAAAATGGTCATTTTCATAATTGCCAACTTACCATGACACCTCACCTCCTCTCTACACACTTCATCACTTCTACACCCTTCCACATGACATCATCGATGACATCATCATCCTTCTACACCCTTCCGCATGACATTATCCATGACATCACTTTCTACACACTTCCAAGAGGTGACACCTCATCACCTTCTATATAATTTCTGTTGGAGTGGGTTGGGTTCCCAACCTATGTGGAGAATATCCCGGAGTGTGACGAGCGCTATCCGTGTGTCAGAAAAGCTCGGAAAGTGCATCGAGCGCCGTGTATTGGAACATTTATGGTAAGCAAATATTATATTGGATTTCCATCTTTGACTTTAATTATATACTTATGATTGGATCTTTCATATATTAACTTTCCATATAATTGGATTTCCAATTTATGGTAAGCTAATTTATGATTTGATTTCCATTAAATAGATGCTTGAATGCAATTGAATTTCCATAAATATTTTTGGCTTTCATATATATATTTCCATATGGAAACCCTAATTCATGGAAGGGTTTATATAAAGGCTCATGCAATGTACAACAATATGAAAAAAATAAGAAAAAGAAAAAAATGTGACAAGAGTGACATTGCAACTTTGGAGAGAAGGATTCGAGGCCGTTTCGGAGAAGGAAATCAATTTGGGGTATTTTTTAGTCTTTTTTCTTCGTGGTTGTAATCTATTTTCTGTTCCAAAGAGTTGGACTCCGATCGTCCCTTGGTTTTTTCCAACTGAATTTTCCACGTAAAATCTCTGTGTCTGCGATTTGTGTTTGGTGTTTTTAGGTTTGTGCGTTTTGCTCGGTTCTCTCACATGTACTCTCTGGGTTGAGGAACGGTTTCCGTATTTCGTTCCCAACAGTGTGGTATTAAAGCCAAGTTCTGGAATTTCAGAAGGATGTCAGGAGTTAACAGGCAAACCAGAGAGGAGAGATGGACGCGAAGCCGGTGCGCATGATAAACATGAACGGTACCAACTATCACTACTGGAGGAGCTAGATGAAGGATCTGTTATTTGTCAAGAAGCTGCATCTGCTGGTATTTGCTTCCGAAGGCCCAGTGACAAATCCGAAGATGACTAAAAGTTCGAGCATAGACAGGGGTGTAGGTACATCAGGCAGTTCGTTGACGAGAACGTGTACAACCACGTCGCCAGTATTGAGCACACAAGGACACTGTGGGATAAGCTGAAATCTTTGTATGCGAAGAAGACCGGGGTAAATAAATTGTTCCCGATCCGGATGATGATGGATTTGCAGTACAAAGATGGGACATCTATTACGGATTATTTGAGTGAGTTCCAGGGCGTGGTTGACCAGCTATCCTCGATGAGAGTCAAGTTCGACGACGAGGTTCAGGAACTATAGCTGTTGTGTACATGTCAGACTCGTGGGAGACCGTACGAGTGTCTATGATCGCTTCTGCTCCGGAAGGCGTGGTTAGTATAGAGTTTGCCAAGAGCGGGGCACTAAATGAAGAGAAGCGGAGACGTTCTTTAAACCCCCCAGATTTTTCAGAATTTAAAAAAAAACAAATTTTCGAAAATTTTCTCTAATTTTTAACTAATTAAAATTAATGTTTTCTGGTATTAAATTAATTGTGTGATTTTATTAAATATTAAAAAATTATGAAAATATTTTTGGGTGTAAAATAAATAATTAGACTTACTGCAATTTTTCTGAAATTTATTGGACCCCAGAACTATTTTTAAAGACCTAAAAACTAAGTTTCTAAATAAACCAAAACAAACCGAGCTGAACCCAACCGGTTTATTAAACCGAACCAAGCATCCTAAATCGAACCCAAATCCTGAACCAACCCTAGCGGGTCGGATCCAGACCCGACCCACTAACCCATACCCGAAACCCGGCCCATTAATCCTATCTACAGTAACCGAAAAAGTAACCCCGACCGCCCCGACCATTTTCCCGCCGGCGACGCCTCGCCTCCCCGCCGTTTCCCCTCCGTCCGTTCATCTCGCGGCCGATCTGCCTCCCCGCGCCTCTTCACCTCCCTAACAGCCGGCCTGACCTCCCCTATATAAACCCACGGCCACCCCCTTCACCACCACAGCCACCCTCTCCACCCGACTCCTCCGGCTGACCCCGAGCCCTCGCCGCCTAGCCTCCGCTGCTTCTCTCCGGCGACGATCCCTCCGACCACGATGGCACCGACGACCTCCGTCGCCGCCAGCAGCCGAGCATCCGTCGTCGACGAGCACCGTCGTGCCGTCCGAGTAAACGCATTTTTCAGTCGTCTCCGACACCCTGTTCAGATAGAAATTTCTCTCCTCCGCCTCGTTTTCCGAACCGTCTACTGTGACGCGTTCCCTGCGTGACCCTCTCGAACCCCGTGCAACTCGTTCGGGGTATCGTGTCATGTGTCGATCGCAAACTGCGATGCAAAATCAGAAAATTAATAAACCCCCAATTTCTGAAAATCAGAAATTGTCACGAACTCCCCAGTTCACGACCGTTTTTCGACCAACCTGATAAATATTTTCAAAATTGGCCTGAACAATTATTTAGACCATATAACCAAGTTTTAAACCTGTTTTTAGTTTATTTTATTATGTTGTAGTTTGTAATTAATTCGAGGGTAAAAATGACCAAAATATAGGTTATTTAAAACCCTGATTTTCTCGGAACTGGGTGCGTCCCACTAAATGAATCGACTTGGTCGTGTGCGAACTTCACCGAAAGGTGCGCACTGTCAATACGGACGTGTGGGATTTCGCGGAAGTTGATTTGGATGTGCGTGCACACCGGAATCAACGCGTATCCGTCGACAACACCCCGTATCGGCCCTGTTCTGAAACTCGTTGTAACTTCGTGTACACTCGTCGTTTCGAAACGAAACTTGCGCCATCGGACTCGTAGCAATACGCTGGTCCTGTGACCCAAGTTTGGTTCGATTCTGAGAACGTTGACAAAATCCCGTATCGTGGGCCCTACGGCTCCAATTGACGGGCGATTTTGTGATCGGCTCATCGGAATCCAGTTCTGGACATTCCGTTTGGTTCGTATCATCGTTCTGGACATGTAGACACTAAGTTTGACGAATTTGGAGAACTTTGTCTCTGACACATTTTTCGGTGCGAAGTGGGCCACACGTGGACCCCGCTTTGACCAGAAACTATCACTTTTGCCCCTGTGTCCAAATTGGACTTATGGACAGGCAATTCTAGCTATTTGATATCTTCTGAACATGTTGGTAATGATTATTTCAGCAACCGGAGGAGTACCTGCAGATCCCGCTGATACCGGAGCGACTATTGGTATTCAAATCCCAGGTAAGTGTACCTTGCCAATCTTGCAGTACTTGTTGCATAATATTCTCTTGATTTAATTATATGATGTATCTGTTCAACCTAGGACCGCATGACATTGCTTAGCGTCCGAATAATATTCGAGTGTCAACGCTGCACGCGGAGTTGTGTAACGTCACTAGAGATTGATATTGTGACCCTATATATCTTCGTGATTGCATTATCAAGTACGTCATACCACAGGACACTTGACACTATTCATGAGACAGAATCTTCTTGAGATATTCATGGTGATCCTGTATAGGATACAGGATTCATGGCAAAGACTTTATACATATGCTTAGCTATCATTATGACTCACTGCATCAGTTAGAGGTCATGATCTTGCGTGTCATGGACATGAGACGTGTGATTACATTAGGTGGGGAGATTATTACCATATTAAAGGCTAATTATATTATATATATATGTAGTTTTTCTGGAGGTGCCTTAGACTCTGACACAGTTTTGGCATAAGTTCTGGCCCTTCGAGATAAATGCTGCTATGGGTTTCTCCGACACAGAGCCTATGGTAGTTTCAGCCTGAGTATGACTAATGATCTCACTTGCATATCACATAGCTGGTTACATAGTTTACCCTATTGATTCATTTATTATTGCACTGCATTTATTTTGGCTTGAGTTATTCTTGTACCTTGCTATGTCCCCTGAGGACTTGGAATCCGGATTATGTTCCCAGGTTTAGCAGAGGAGATCTACCCCGAGGTATACGGAGGTATACGGGACAGGAGCAGAAGTTGGAGTAGTACCATTACCAGAGGACGAGGTGATCGCCGAGGATTTCTCCTTAATATCTGCTTATCTATACTCAGTTATTTCTGTTTTTCCTGTTTATTGAATTGATGTATCAAACATATTATCGGGTTGTTCCCCGAGATACTTTATTGAGACTTAATGTTGCTTTATATTTCATATTGATTGTATTTATTGCTGTGGATGAGATTAGTTGCATAGCCCCTTATTGTTGTTTTACAGCTTAAGTATATCCTGATGGGCCCACTAAATTGGGTTTGCCCATCGGAGTGTGCTGCTGGCTATTGCTACTTGTCGAGTCCCTCAATATTTTGGGACTGGGGCGTGATACGTTCTCAGGCCACTTCATCCACATCCCACTCAGAGGCACTTGTTTCAGAGAGCCGCAGAAGGGATAAAAGCAGGGGTCCAGGCGGTGGCAGAGACAAAAGCAGAAGGTCCAAGGGTCGGTACGAGGACTCAAAGAGTGTTACTATTGTGGCAAGAAGGGCCACATCAAGCGGAACTGTTTCGCTTGGAAGAGAGAAGAAGGAAGACAAGGGGAAGCAGGTTGATAACACTACAGCGGCAGCCTCGACACATGAAGATGGTCTGATCATTATAGGTGATGGTATAGTTATGAACCTCGCATGCGATGACAACTCTTGGCGGGTGGACTCAGGTGCTTCAGCACACGTATCTCACAATAGGGCATTACTTGCTACTTACACAACAGGCGACTGTGGAGTGTTGAAGATGGGAAATGGAGATGTGTCGAAGGCAGTTGCCATTGAAGATGTGCATTTGAGGACAAAGACGGGTGCAGTTCTTGTTATGAAAGATGTTCGTCATGTCCCTGATATACGTTTCAACCTGGTGTCAGTTGAAAGGTTGGATGACGAGAGTTTCTTCAATGTCTTCGGGAACAGTCAGTGAAAGCTTTCGAGAGGTTCGATAATGATTGCTAGAGGAAGCAAGAGGTTCGGACTCTACTATATGGAAGGTAGCGCACAGGGGCCACAAGAGATGAACACAACTACTGATGCATCTACCGAGTTGTGGCACAGACGGCTCAACCATATTAGCGAGAAGGGGATGAGCTACTTGGTGAATATGAAGGTGATTCCAGGGCTAAAGTCTACAAAATTGGAGAGATGCACGCATTGTTTGACGGAAAAGAAAAATATGGTGTCTTTCCAAAGTCATCCAAGTTCAAGGAAGCCGACGTTGCTCGAGTTGATTTACTCGGATGTCTGCGGTCCTATGAAGGTAATATTCATTGGTGGTGCCTCTTACTTTGTAACTTTTATTGATGATTGTTCCAGGAAGGTTTGGGTCTATGCCTTAAAGACCAAGGATCAGATACTTCCCACTTTCAATGAGTTTCAGGCCTCCGTTGAAAGGAAAATGGGAAAGATGCTGCTATGTGTTCGGTCGGACAATGGCGACGAATATATCGGTCCCTTTGATGCATATTGCAGAGAGCAAGGAATACGACACCAGAAGACTCCGCCAAAGACACCTCATCTCAATGGTGTAGCAGAGCGGATGAACATGAAGTTGATGGAGAGGGTACGGTGTTTGCTGTCAGAAGCAAATTTTTCGGACAGCTATTGGGGTGAAGCTTTTTACATGGCTGCTTATGTTATTAATTTATCTTCTAGTGCTCCTTTGCAGGGTGATGGGCTGACAAAGTGTGGTACGATAAAGAGCCGTCATACAATCACCTGCGAGTATTTGGTTGCAAGGCCTTCATACATGTACCGAAGGACGAGAGATCCAAACTTGAGCCGAAGACAAGACGGTACATCTTTGTCGGTTACGGTCGATATGAGTTTGGCTATAGAATCTACGACCCAGTGGGAAGAAAGCTCTATAGAAGCAGGGACGTGGTATTCGTTGAGGATCAGACCATGACCAACACTCAGGATTTCGAGATGCCTTCAGAGGTTGATGAATTGCCTGATTTAGAGTCATTTCGCTTCGAGCAGTTTCAAGAGGACATCGCAGAGGATCCAGTTATAGGAGAGCCAGTACATAAAGTTGCTCTCAATCTTGATCATCAGCCAACAGCGGTCAGGGTGATCTTCAGGAGGATGAGCATGCAGAGGAGGCAATTCCTGAGGAGGAGGCTGTTGGTATACAACCAGCACAAGTGGTTCAATTGAGGAGGAGCGATAGAGAGCGTCGACCATCTACGAGATACTCACCGGATGAGTATGTGCTACTGACTGACGGTGGAGAACCCGAAAGTTTCACAGAGGCTATGGAAGACGAACACAGGCAGGAGTGGATTGAAGCCAAGCAGGAGGAGATGAGTTCCTTGGAGGCCAACTCTACTTATGATCTGGTGCGGTTGCCAAAGGACAATAAGGCTTTGAAGAATCGATGGGTGTTCATAGTGAAGCAGACAGATGATGCTACTCGCCCTCGATACAAAACGAGGCTGGTAGTTCAAGGCTACGGTCAGCAAAAATGCGTAGATTATGATGAGATCTTTTCGTCAGTCGTCAAGCAGTCGTCTATTCGGGTGGTGCTAGCATTGGCAGCCAGTTTCAACTTGGAGGTCGAGCAAATGAATGTGAAGACGGCATTCCTCTATGGTGATCTTGAGGAGGAGTTGTACATGGAGCAGCCAGAGGGATTCTGTGAGAAGGGCAAGTCACACTTGGTCTGTCAGTTGAGGAAGAGCTTGTATGGTCTGAAACAGGCTCCGAGGCAGTGGTACATGAAGTTCGAGTCGTTTGTGGGGGAGCATGGTTACGCACGGACGACGTCGGACCACTATGTATTTTTGAGGTACTTTGCCGAGGATGATTTCATTATTTTATTGCTCTATGTTGATGATATGCTGCTGGTGGGTCGGAATGCCACTAGGATAGCGGAGTTGAAGCGCCAACTGGACACGGCCTTCTCTATGAAGGATTTGGGCACAGCGAAGACTATTCTTGGGATGGAGATCAGCCGGGAGAGAGAGAGAGTCTAAGCTGCTACACTTGTTCCAAAAGAAGTACATTCACCGGGTACTTCAGCATTTCAGGATGGACGGGTCGAAGAAAGTGAGTAACCCCCTTGAGGCTCACTTTAAGTTCACTGAGGAACAGTGTCCATCTACCGAGGACGAAAAAGAAGATATGGAGCGGGTTCCATATGCCTCAGCTGTGGGGAGTCTTATGTATGCTATGGTGTGTACGAGGTCAGACATCGCTCACGCAGTTGGTACAGTTAGCAGTTATACTTCCAATCCTAGAAGGGTATATTGGAGTGAGGACAAGTGGATTCTACGATATCTTCAGGGCACTGCCGATTGGAGACTTTCTTTCGGTGGTGACGAGCCGAAGTTGGTTGGATATACCGGCGCTGATATGGCTGGAGATATAGACACGAGACGATCGACTTCGGGCTATGTGATGATGTTTGCTGGTAGAGCAGTATCGTGGCAGTCGCGGTTGTAGAAGTGTTGCCTTTTCAACGACAGAGGCAGTGTACATTGCGACAACGGAGGCTTGCAAGAAGTTGTTGTGGATAAAGAAGCTGTTGCAGAAAATTTGGTTAAAGCAAGAGCAATATCCTTTACTTTGCGATAGTCAGAGTGCTATTCACCTTGTGAAGAACCAGACATTTCATAGCCGATCCAAGCACATTGAGATCTGGTATCATTGGATACGAGATATTGTGGAAAAGAAAGAAGCGACGCTTGAGAAGGTTTATACAGATAACGAAGCAGACATGTTCACAAAGATTCTTCCAAGGGAAAGTTTGACTATTGCAGGCGGATCGTCGGGATGACGACCCCCTCCACATAGTTGTGAAGGAAAAGTTTTGTTGGAGTGGGTGGGGTTCCCAACCTATGTGGAGAATATCCCGGAGTGCGACGAGAGCCATCCGTGTGTCGAAAAAGCTCGGAAAGTGCATCGAGCGCCGTATATTAGAACATTTATAGTAAGCAAATATTATATTGGATTTTCATATTTGACTTTAATTATATATTTAAGATTGGATCTTTTATATATTAACTTTTCATATAATTGGATTTCCAATTTATGGTAAGCTAATTTATGATTTGATTTCCATTAAATATATGATTGAATGTAATTGGATTTCCATAAATATTTTTGGCTTTCATATATAGATTTTCATATGGAAACCCTAATTCATACAAGGGTTTATATAAAGGCTCATGCAATATCCAACATGGAAAAAAATAAGAGAAAAAAAGGTGGCAAGAGTGCCATTGCAACTTTGAAGAGCAGAAAGAATGATGGGAGACCGTTTCGGAAAAGGAGATCAATTTGGGATATTTTTCAATGTCTTTTTTCTTCGTGATTGTAATCTATTTTTTGTTCCAAAGTGTTGCGGTGATCCGTGTTGGATCGGTGAGGAGCTTGTAAAGGGTGTAATCTCTTTATTCCATTATTGGAGGTTCTTCAGGATTTGACTCCGATCGTCCCGTGGTTTTTTCATCTGAATTTTTCACGTAAAATCTCTGTGTCTGCGATTTGTGTTTGGTGTTTTTTGGTTTGTGCGTTTTGCTCGGTTCTCTCGCAGGAACTCTCTGGTTTGGGGAACGGTTTTCGCGTTTTGTTCCCAACAATTCCCTTACCACCTCTCACGTCCCTATCCAATCACCTCCTCCCACATCACCACTTGCTACACCCTTCACATGTCCCCATCCAATCCCTTTCTTACATGACACCACTCCCCACACCCCTCTTCTTCCCCTCTCTAATAAACCCAACATTCTCTCACATGACTCCCAACCATTTCTCCCTCTTCTTTCTCTCTATAAATACACCCCTACACCTTTCTCCGACACCATCACTTCCCAAACACAATCCTAAACCTAGAGGATTGTTAGCAAAGGAGTATGAGCCATACTTATAAGGTATTCTCTTTTATATTTCTAAAGTTTTCATAAAAACATGTAGGAATATGTATGCATCCATGTATGTCTCTACTTTATATATATCTGTATCTATAAGTGTATAATAACTCATATATGTAACTATAATATATATGTATCTAGATATGTACTAAATATGTATCTATATGTATACTATAATATATACTATATATGTAACTATATATGTATGTATTTACTTATATATGTATCTATATATATATATATATATATATATATATATACTTACCTTTTAATCACTTATATATCTATATGCGTATTTATTTTACCTGTGTACCTATGTACATGCATGTATCTATATACATGTATATAGTATAGTATCTGTATGGGCCATTTGGTATCATAGTATCCTAGGATAATTGGTATGGGGAGTCCTAGGTATAAATGATAATAAGTTATATTATATGTATGATCTAGTCTAGTAACACCTATAACTAGAATTGGCATAGAAATATTGACCTAGGAACCCATTTAACCTAATGGATTGAATTTATTTCACCTATTGATACGGATTATTCATGATATAGGTTGTTTGGGCTCTGTTACAGACTCTGACTTATTTCATCAGCATTGGACGACAGGCGAGTACAGTCTCTGATGGTTTTCTTACTGATAATTTCTATAATACATGTAGTATTGTTGTACTTGATTTCTGACACGAAGATACATGGACTAGTATATCTTGTGCTTTTAGACTTTGATCTTGTGTAGTACTTGATGTTCTTGTGATTCATGTATGCTAGTTGGGGCAGGAAGATGCTAGTTTATATGTGACCATACCCTTAAATCCTGTGCAAATATAATTTCTGTGTAAATGTTAACCATACACTTTATGTATGATTAGCTGGCTCCCATTATGCAATCCTAAGTCGTTCACATAATCAAACTAGTATTTCAAAATACTTCGTGACTATAGATTTCCTTGTTGATACATGCCATATTTTTCTGTTTATTCATTTTCAATCTTTACCATGCTTTGATGTCAGTTTATTTATCCATCACGTACTATTTTAATATTACTATTTTATAGTCCTTATTATGTATTGAAACTGCTATTAGAGTTGTACTCGTTCAATCCTGACTGGATAATATTTCAAGTAGCACTTAGTTATGGATTTTTAGAAAAATAGCTTCGAGCCTGATTTTACCTCCCGGAGGATCGAGGAAGGCCGCAAGCAGGAGATCTAGTTATGACAATAGTTATAGTTTGCAGACTTACTATAGTTGTATGAGGTATGAATACAAGATTTTGTAATGTAACCTTTATATATATATATATATTATAACATATTTTCACCTACCTTAGTTTTGTGATTGAATATAAAATTTGTTCATATTGAGTATAATATTTGTTTTCTTTATATTATGAGGTGTTGGTTATACATTCCAGACAGCTTTCTACTGCCGACACTGTGGCGTAGGCTGGACGTGCTCATACACTCGTACCCGAACACCCGGGTGAGGGTCGTGACTCATTTTTATGGTGGCCCATGCAGGCCAGACTTCGCAATAGGTGCGATGTCGTAGTAGTACTTAGGACTAGAGTACTATTACGATCCTGCAATAGGATATATGATATTAGGAATAGGAAATACTCAATCACAACAAGGAATTCCAACCCTGAATTAAATTTACTAATCTTGATAACCCTAAATGACTTGATATCTTCCATAATTTATGTTCTTCTCAAATAATATCTTATCTTGTGCCTTAATTATATTACAAAAAGGGCACCCATGACCCAAGTTTGTAGTTTGAGAGCAACCACAACTTCTGAAGGATCATCGTCCTCTCGACCTAAGGTCCAAGAAGAGCCTGAGGCTTTTCCTCTACCTCAGAGGCCCTTAGGGACTTGTCACTATTGCATGAAGACATGACATATATGGGCTGAATGTAGGAAGAGGAGGGGGTTGTGCCTACAGTGTAGATCTGCTGAGCATAAAATTAGAAATTGTCCATAGATTAGAGATCAGAAGAGGAGTCCTAGTCACCCAGCAGAGGATACAAGTGAGTGTTTAATCTAATTAAACTATATCTTACTAATAATTTGATGAATTAATGGCATACTAATAATTTGATGAATTAATGGCATGATTAGATTTATAGTTCCTATACAACATGTGTTCAAAGTGTTAAATTAGGAAGAATTGATAATTAGAATCAAAATCTTTATAATTTGATTTTATCTTGATATGCATTTATATATAAATTGGTTTTACGGTTGGACACTTGTATCCCATATAGGTATTGGAGTTGGTTTGTGTATTTAGAGGAGAATTATAGTGTGATACCCATTTGTGCATATATTTTGTGTATTACAAGTGAGTAGTAATAGATGGTTTAAATATTTTGAATCATATAAAAGGAAGCTGAAACAAAATAAAGAATGATATTTGGAAAACAGACTCAATCAATTACATTTTAGATCGAAAGTTTTCTGAAAATAGAAATGAACTAATACAGAAATAATTTTGAGTATAGTTGGATTCTTAAGATTTCTAAAGAAGGAATTGGGCATTATGAGATGAAACACGAAGATTTGAATAAAAATATCGGTTTGATTTAGACTAAACATATTACTATTGTGTGGATAATATTAAGGGATAAACATCGAATTTCAGAAGCAAGGGACCTTAGAATAAGAAATATTAGACAACTATAGTTCATTCTGCTTATCCTGTTGATCCTTGTCTGGTGAATATAGTTAAGAATCCTAACTGAAGACTGTCATTTAAGGAAATAAAAAGTAAAGATAGGCATGACCTGAAATCTAGAACAAGCAACAATATTCTCATTAGTAAGGCTTGATGAAGGATTGCAAGAAAATACCCTAAGAATCTTGTTGGATATTAGAATATTCTTGGTATATTTGTTGGAATATTAGAATATTCTACATGGGGTTTTAATGGGGTATTAATGTAAGATGAATGGTTGTAAGGATATAAATAGCCAAGAGATTATCAACAAAAAATATAACAATTACTCCAAAATATTCTACATGAAATCAACGTCCAAACCCTAGCCACCACCTCCCAAACCCTAGCCGCCACTATCGCCACCGCTGCCACACCGCATGCCACCACCTTTGCTGCATCGCTCGTCCGCCACCACCGTTGCCGCTTGGTATTTTGAGTATGTTGTATTCATCTATTTATGAGAAGGCAAATAAGAAAAAACTAGTATGTGATGCATGTGATTTAGGCAAACTTACTAGAAGCTCATATGTTGGTGCGGGCCATAGGAGCTATTATGTTTTTGATATTATACATTCTGATGTCTGGGGGCCGTGCACCACAACTACTATGAATGGTTACAAGTATTTCGTCTCTTTTATTGATTGTTCCTCTCGTGTCACCTGGCTGTATTTGATGAAGAATAAGAGTGAGGTGTTTGCTTGTTTCCGGGACTTTCACAAACATGTCCAGACTCAGTACAGAGCAGTGACGAAGGTACTAAGGTCTGACAATGGAACAGAGTATACCAACAAAGCACTTGAGAAATACCTGTTAGCCCAAGGGATACAACATTAGACCACCTGTGCATACACACCAGCACAGAATGAAGTGACAAAAGGAAAAACAGACACCTTCTGGAGGTGGCAAGGAACGTGATGATCACCATGAATGTCCCACAGCCTGTGGGGGCATGTAGTGTTGACAACAGCTCGATTGATCAATATGATGTCCTCGAAGGTACTGGGATGGAAGTCTCCATGTGAGATATTACAAGAAAATAATAGTAGGATATTCCCATTAAAAGTGTTTGGCTGCGTATGTTTTGTGAAGGACAACAGACCGTCTATTGGGAAACTTGACCTCAGAGCAGTAAAGTGTGTATTCGTGGGCAATTCAGTGACTCAAAAGGGGTATGTGTGTTGGAGCCCAGTAGAGAAAAAGAAGTTTGTGAACATGGATGTTCACTTCAGGGAGTTTGAGCCATATTACCGTCAGGAGGGAACCTCATCCATGAGCAACTCACCTGATGCTGAGAGTATGAGGCGAGAGAGGGAGATTGGTGAGAGTATGGTGACCGATTTAGGAGTATGGCATGGAGGAACGTTTGAGGAGGACCAGGAGAGTGAAGAGGAACATGGGGAGGCGATGAGAGGTATTAGGCCAACGTCTCAGGGGGAGTTACCTACAGCAGGAAAGGGAAGCAGATTGCATGACCAGTACCTATAGTGCCAAGTCCCTTGCCTGCGTCCGTCTCAACTTCTGAGACACCTACACCTCTACCACCAGATTCCCCTTCAGGTGTTATTATTCTTCCTACTCCTCTCATACTATTATCAGTACGGAGGATCACTCGCAGCAATGCGAAAAATTCTCCTGATAGATATGGTTGGGACCTTGCTCAGTTTGTTTCATATAATAACATATCTTCTTCTCATGGAATATTTATTGCATCTTTGGATAGTATTATTGTACCTAACAATTGACAGGTTGCCAAGAACGATCCAAAATAGAAAACGGTGATGCATGAGTTAGGCGCTCTTGAGAAGAACTACACATGGGAACTGGTAAATTTGCCAGAGAGGAAGAGAACAATCGGATGCAAGTGGGTCTTCACTATGAAACAAAACTCAAATGAAAAAGTAGAGCGCTACAAGACTCGACTCGTGGCAAAAGGATACAGTCAGACGTACGGTATTACATATGATGAGACCTTTGCAGCAGTGGATGGAAGCTACACCAACTGGATGTGAAGAATGCGTTTCTTCATGGGGATCTAGTGGAGGAAGTGTACATGGAGATACCACCGGGATTCTGTACCGATAAGCCAGTGGGTAAGGTCTGCAGGTTGAAGAAGTCCCTCTATGGACTGAAGCAGCCTCCTCGAGCGTGGTTTGACAGATTCAGGAGGACGATGATAGGGATGGGATATCAGCAGATCAATGCTGATCATACTGTGTTCTTCCGTCGGAGTGGAGGCCACATCACCATGCTTGCGGTGTATGTGGACGATATAGTTATCATAGGAGATGGTGAGCAGGAGATTGCCCGACTCAAGGGAAAGCTTGGCAAGGAGTTCGAGGTGAAGGACCTTGGCCTTCTTCGGTAATTCCTTGGGATTGAGATTGCTCGAGAAGCAGAAAAAATTGTTCTTTTTCAGAGGAAGTATGTGTTGGACCTTCTCACAGAGACATGGATGTTGGGATACAGACCTGCAGCTGCGCCGATTAATCAGGGGTTCAAGCTGTGTGCTGAGGCTGAAGAACCAGTTGACCGAGACAGATACCAGAGACTGGCGGACAAGTTAATCTATTTGAGCCACACACGTCCTGATATCTGCTTTGCGGTGAGTGTGGTGAGCCGCTACATGCATGACCCAAGGAAGGGTCATATGGACGCAGTATACCAGATTCTGAGATACTTGAAGGGTGCCCCCGGAAAGTGGTTAATATTCAGGAAGAATGACCAATTGAGCATCGAGAGCTACTGGGACTCTGACTGGGCTAGCTGTACTGATGACAGGTCTACCTCGGACTATTGCATATTTGTAGGAGGCAACTTGGTCTCTTGGAGGAGTAAGAAGCACTCGGTGGTGGCCAGATCGACAACTGAAGCGGAGTATAGATCTATGGCCTTGGGAGTTGCAGAGCTGCTACGGCTGAAGAGTATGCTGGTGGAGCTAAAGCTGGATCAAGAAGCCAAGATGAAGCTGTGGTGTGACAATCAATCAGCCATCAGTATCGCCAACAATCCAGTGCAGCATGACAAGACCAAACACATCGAGATCGATAGGTTCTTCATCAAGGAGAAATTGGACCGTGGACTACTGGAGCTAGGTCATGTTCCAACTAAGGAGCAGGTAGCAGACAGTATGACCAAGGGACTTAGCTCTGCAGATATGATTAAAGGATGTGACAAGATGGACTTAGTGAATATCTTTCGCCCATATTGAGAAGTGTTGGTATATTAGAATATTCTTGGTATATTTGTTAGTATATTAGAATATTCTTGGAATATTTGTTGGGATATTAGAATATTCTACGGGAGGTTTTCATGGGGTATTAATGTAAGATGAAGGGTTGTAAGGCTATAAATAGCCAAGAGATTATCAAAAAAAATATAATTACTCCAAAATATTCTACATATCTTAAATATAGTATCATTAAGCTTAGGATCCATATTTGTCTAGAGCTATCAAGGAGATAAGGACCATATAGCTAATATGCCAATAATGACAATAATGATTTAAGATCTCTATTTAGATTTGATGTAGTATATTGGAAGAACTATACGTAATTTAATACCAGCAATATCCTGCTTAAGGTATAGGCATAATATATATTGTATTGCATATAGTTTGTTAAATGGCTCCTCGATATCTTGATCACAATCCTGACTGTCCCATTTTCTTGTCAGATTCTCATATATCTACTTTTCATACATTTTCAACCTTCTTGAAATTTCTTAAATCTCCTTATTTCATCAATATATCAATATCTTACTTATTTACAATCTTGAATTGTATCCTTGTTTCACCAACCAATCTTATTTTTCAAAAGTATTCTTGATTTCAGTAAGTATTCTTCCTCTAAAAAATTATACATACATGATTCATTTTATTACTTATTAGATTTTCTGTAAAATAAGATTAGACTGAATATCTTGAAAAATTAATTTTCTATAAATAAGTATTTATTTATTTGTTTGTGCCTAATTAGTATAAATTTCAGGAGTCTCTTGTTAGTATTATATAAGGAATTGGAATGGTTAGACAGATGGTCTGGTTGAGAAAATCAATATGGATCATATATAGAATTGGAACTTGAATTAGATATGATGAAATTTTGAACAGAAGTAAAGAAATTGAGGATAATTTGAAAACTTGAAGTTATTAGGAATTTTAGAATGCATTTATTTTTAGCATTCTTGAAGTTCTATTTCAGATAACTGATCTCGGATTTTTATTAGTATAGATTATAAACTGATTCCTGCCAAACCTACTTTGGGATGGGAGCGATTACATTATTTATCTGTTTCAGCAATTTGTGCTAAATAGATGAAACTTGCCAGATTGGTATCGAATACCAGCTTATGAAATATTTTATGAGATCCAGCAGCCCGTCATTAGAGATATAGAAAATGGTGCCTTGATATATCATGTTAAAGAAACTCGTTGCATATACGTCCGAGACCCATACTACATATACTCTTATTCCAAGATAGAGGGGTGCGAAGGAATATATCTAGAATGGGAGGAGATGTATCCAGAAGTTGAAGTTCTTTAAAAGAAACGTGTTTTTCTTTAAAAAGGATATTCAGAGACGAGGTCTTCTATAAAGACTAAGGGTAGAATGCCTTTGTTATATATAGAAGGACATATTTTGTCTGTTGTACCCCATTTTGTAGAAACAACAGATATAGATAGGAATGGCAGCATATAAGATAACTACTGCATGATGTATTACTTTTGACAACGAAAAATGAATATAATGTTTCTTTAAGAACTTGTGGGCTCTTTGATACCTATTCAAAACCATAAGGTATTCCTTTCTTCTATGTTCTATCTTAAATTTCGAGGACAAAATTTTTCTAAGGAAGGTAGATTTGTAACCTTCGTTCTTTATTAGAATGTTAATTAGACAATCAAATTAGTGCTAAGTGTAATTAGTAGTTAAACCTTCTAATTAAGAATTTAATTAGGTTAATCATATAAAACAAAAGTGTCATTAGAAGTCAAATCTAATTCGGATTGTTCCATATATAAAACAAGTTCTTATAAAAAGAGAAATTCAATTTGACTTGGTAAAGGACAAAATGGTCATTTTCATAATTGCCAACTTACCATGACACCTCACCTCCTCTCTACACACTTTCTTACACCTCATCATTTCTACACCCTTCCACATAACATCATCATCCTTCTACACCCTTCCGCATGACATCATCCATGATATCGCTTTCTACACACTTCCAAGAGGTGGCACCTCATCACCTTCTACATAATTTCCTTACCACCTCTTACATGTCCCCATCCAATCACCTCCTCCCACATCACCACTTCCTACACCCTTCATATGTCCCCATCCAATCCCCTTCTTACATGACACCACTTCCCACACCTCTCTCCTTCCCCTCTCTAATAAACCCAACCTCCTCTCACATGACCCCCAACCATTTCTCTTCTTTCCCTCTATAAATACACTCCTACACCTTTCCCCCACACCATCACTTTCCAAACACAATCCTAAACCTAGAGGATTGTTAACAAAGGAGTAGAAGCCATACTTATAAGGTATTCTCTTTTATATTTCTAAAGTTTTCATACAACATGTAGGAACATGTATGCATCCATGTATACATATGTCTCTACTTTATATATATTTGTAGCTATGTGTATAATAGCCTATATATGTAACTATAATATATATGTATCTAGATATATACTAAATATGTATCTATATATATCTATATATATGTATACTATAATATATACTATATATGTAACTATATATGTATGTATTTACTTATATATGTATCTATATATGTATATATATATATATATATATATAATAACCTATATATTTATACTCTATATGTATCTATATATGTATACTATTGTATCTATATATATATCGATATATGTATCTATCTACCTACCTATATATATATCTTTTATATATATATATATATATATATATATATATATACTTACCTTGTAATCACTTATATATCTATATGCGTATTTATTTTACCTATGTACCTATATACATGTATATAGTATAGTATCTACATGGGCCATTTGATATCATAGTATCCTAGGATAATTGGTATGGGGAGTCCTAGGTATAAATGATAACTAAATAAGTTATATTATAGGTACGATCTAGTCTAGTCACACCTATAACTAGAATTGGTATAGAAATATTGACCTGTGAACCCATTTAACCCAATGGATTGAATTTCTTTCACCTATTGATATAGATTATTCATGATATAGGTTGTTTGGGCTCTGTCATAGCCTGACTTATTTCACCAGCATTGGACGACAGGCGAGTACAGTCTCTGATATTTTTTTTACTGATAATTTCTATAATACATGTAGTATTGTTGTACTTGATTCCTGACACCGCTATTAGAATTGTACTTGTTCAATCATGACGGGATAATATTTCAGGTAGCACTTAGAAGGACCTGTGTCATATCTATTATGAATTTTTGGAAAAATAGCTTCGAGCCTGATTTTACCTCCCGGAGGATCGAGGAAGGCCGCAAACAGGAGACCTAGCTATGATAATAGTTATAGTTTGCAGACTTACTATAGTTGTATGAATTATGAATACAATATTTTTGTAATGTAACCTTTATATATATATATATATATATATATATATTTTACAGCATGTTTCTACCTATCTTAGTTTTGTGATTGAGTATAATATTTGTTTCCTTTATATTATGACGTGTTGGTTATACAATACTAGTTCCAGACAGCATTCTACTACCGACACTGCGGCGTAGGTTGTGCGTACCCACGCACTCGTACCCGAACACCCGGGTGAGGGTCGTGACACATCTTTATATTATGAGGTGTTGGTTATATAGTACTAATTTCAGACAGCATTCTACCGTCAACACTACGGCGTAGGCTAGACGTGCGCACGCACTTGTACCCGAACACCCGGGTGAGGGTCGTGACAGCGACACCTAACAAATTGTCATTGGAGGGAAAAGATTTCTTGAGCGGACGCTTTGCAAAGGATCCTAAAGAAAGATTACGTACCTGCTTCTTCGTCATCCTTTTGTTTATGATGTTTCACATTCTACTATAATTTCTCTTTAATTGATGCTCAACATTGCAACAACTATTGAAACAGAGTGTTCCATAGTGAATATCAAAATGAAGGTCTCTACAAGGAGAGATCGACTACTTACATGCTTTTTCGGTAGCCTCTTGTTTAATATTAAGGAGAGAATGACTCCATTATTGTTAATATTAACAATAATAATTTTTTCGCATACTCCTTAAGTCAAAATCACAATTTCATCTACATAGTGATGGACGGTAGCTAAATAGCATAAAT
Source organism: Iris macrosiphon (assembly GCA_036927795.1). Classification (NCBI taxonomy): domain Eukaryota; kingdom Viridiplantae; phylum Streptophyta; class Magnoliopsida; order Asparagales; family Iridaceae; genus Iris; species Iris macrosiphon. The sequence goes on along the minus strand of JAYESA010000006.1, from coordinate 209,791,374 downwards.
AAATAAGAATGTCTCGCCTACAATATTAATAGCAAAGAAATGTATTCTATCCCGTCTAGCTAAGTTTGGAAACTCTAACAAAACATACCCTAATAAATACATCTTAGACTTTTATGTTGACAATAATGGTATATCTCTCTCCCCTTAATATTAAACATAAATCTATCGAAGAAGCATGTCAGGAGTTCATCTCTTGTTGTATAAACCTTCATTTTTTTTTATATCTGTTGATATGGTATGTTGGGTGTCATATTTAAGTATAGTATAAGCACATGGGAATATCCTGAGGACATATTTGGGATGCCAGAATATGTCACAGGATATTCCATTATGAGATTATTGTCATAATGATTGAAATCATTGTATTAATGACTGTAAGGTTTCTACAAACCCTAGCCGTCACCAAGCTTCCACAAACCCACAGGAGGATTTCCTATATCTCCTCCACCGAACTCTTCCACGCCCCCCCTTTTTTTCCCTCCTCTCCTCTTCTCCGCCCTTCGCAGGCCGCTCTTCGCTGTTGCTGCCCCGTCCCGCTACTGCTGCGGCTACTACTGCTGCTGCGGCTGCTGCGACTGCTGCTGCTGCGACGGCGGTTGTGACATGCGTGTTGCCGCCTCCTCCGCACCAGCACGAGGCAGCGCCTAATAGGGATGCCTAGATCTGAAAAAAGGGGGGACATGTTCGGATCTAGGAGCGGACGACGAGGACAAGCGTGAGTCGTGGAGCGGACGTGACGTGATTGGATAGACGACGCATCGATGGAGGAGATCATCAAGAAGCTAGATTCTGCAGAGGTGGCGACGTTGATGAAGTTGTTGACGATGTCGGCTGGTGAGAACACGAAACGAACGTCGCCGGAGTTGAAGCTTCCCTCCATCGATCTGAAATTAGATGGACCAGCCACCTATCTGAGTTGGTCACGACGGGTGAGAAGAACCCTCGCAGGAAAAAACATGGAGGGGTTCCTGACGGGCGAGACGACAGAGCCGGACGAGGGCTCGACAGGACGCGATGAGTGGAAGTCCACTCATATGGTGATCTACATCTGGCTTCTCAACTCCTTAGTCCAGTCTATTGCCGCCACAGTAGACGGTATTGAGATGGTGAAAGATGTGTGGGAGAAGTTGAGAAGGACCTATGATGGTGTGGGGAACAACTTACGGGTCTTCCAGATAAAGGGGGAGATTGATGACACCGTACAGGGAGAGAAGACGGTGCAGGAGTATGCCACAGAGTTGGAGCGTCTGTGGTTGGATTATGATCACTTCTCAGATCGGGCGAGCTGCGGGGACCCTAAGTGTAAGGAGAGACAGGTGTGTCTGCAGGAAAGGACGATGAAGTTCCTCAAAGGGCTGACTGCAGCTTTCGCACAGAGGACGGCCCTACTTCTAGCCCAACCAAAGATCCCTAGCCTTGAGGAGGCTATCTCAGCCATGATCCAGGAGGAGACGCATCAGGCTGCAAGCCGGGACAGGTGGTCCCCCCGAAGCAAAGTCAGCACTAGCGATCACCAGCTCAGGTAACAAAGGATCTAAATGAGAGCCCTGGCAGCATAACCGGCAGTGCTACAACTGTGGGAAGATGGGTCATCATCGGTATGCTTGTACCAAACCACATAGGGAGGGAGATTCAGGTGGTGGACGAGGACCGTTCGGCGGACGAGGATATAATGGAGGACGTGGTCGTGGTCGAGGGGATAGACGAGGCGGCCGAGGAGGTTATCGGGCAAACCTCCTGATATCAGAAGTTAACGGAGAAGCTGATGGCACATTTACTGTGGAGGACCAGGCACTGGGAGACATGAGGAGTAGAACAGAGGAGGCGTCCACCTCATTCTTTGTTAGGGACAACGCTGCCATGTATGCCCATCCATCAGAAGGTACTGACGAATCACTTGCCCTTGCGTCTATCTCTTCCCTTAAATCATCAGACTGGATTATCGACTCGGGAGCATATCGACATGTGACGGGGAATGCTAGTGAGTTTTCTTCCTACACTCACCTAGCATCAGCAGACAGCATTCAGACAGCTGATGGCACTTTTCAGCCAGTGGTCGGTAAGGGTACTGTTAATTGTACAGGTTCAGTAAGATTATCCAATGTTTTACATGCTCCATCTTTTCCAGTCAGTCTCTTGTCCATTAGTTCTATAATCCTCCAACTTAAATGCATTGTTTCTTTTGATATTCCTAAGGTGACCTTCCAGGAGAAAGGGACAGGACGAAGACTTGGGACTGGCACTTGGCATGAGGGACTGTGGTACCTAGATCGAGAAGGACTGGACTCAGCATTGGTATCTATGGCATAGAAGGCTGGCATGGAAGGACTGCAGCAGAGGACTGAGGATACCTTGATACTCCATCATCGGAGGATGGGACATTCTTCCTTTGATACTCTAAGTAAGTTGTATCCAGAGATTTATGCAAAAACAAATAAAGAGAAATTAGTATGTGATGCGTGCGAGTTAGGAAAACTTACTAGGAGCTCATATGTTGGCACGGGTCATAGGAGCACTTTTGCTTTTGAGGTAGTACATTCTGATGTCTGGGGTCCATGTGCTACTAACACTATGAATGGTTATAAGTACTTTGTTTCTTTCATTGAGTGTGCCTCTCGTGTTACCTGGTTATATTTGATGAAAAATAAGAGTGATGTACCTGCTTGTTTTCGGGATTTCCATAAGCATGTCCAGACTCAGTACAAAGCAGTTGTGAAGGTACTGAGGTCTGACAATGGAACAGAGTATACCAACAGGACGCTTGCAGAATACTTGTCAGCACACGGAATACAGCATCAGACCACCTGTGCATACACACCAGCACAAAATGGAGTTGCAGAAAGGAAAAACAGACACCTTCTGGAGGTCGCAAGAAGTATGATGATCGACATGAATGTCCCACAGAATCTGTGGGGGCATGCAGTGTTGACAGCAGCTCAACTCATCAACAGGATGCCCTCGAAGGTCCTCGGATGGAAGTTCCCATGTGAGGTATTGCAAGGCAATAATAGTGGGATACTCCCACTGAAGGTGTTTGGGTGTGTGTGTTTTGTGAAGGACAACAGGCCATCAGTTGGAAAACTTGACCCTAGAGCGGTCAAATGCATCTTCGTAGGCTACTCGGCGACCCAAAAGGGGTATGTGTGCTGGAGTCCAGTAGAGAAGAAGAAGTTTGTCAGTATGGATGTCCACTTTCGGGAGCATGAGCCATACTACCGCCAGGACGGAACTTCACACAACACGCCTAATACTGCCAGTATTAGGCGAGAGGGGGAGATGGAGAACTTGGTGGTAACCGATTTAGAAGTTTGGCATGGAGGCACGGAGAAGGGACAAGAAGGTGAAGGTGTTAGGCCTACGGCTCAGGAAGAGTTACTTACCTACAGCAGGTGAGAGAAGCAAACTGCAGGACCAGTACCGACAGTGCCAGTGCCAAGTCCCTTGCCTGCGTTCGTCCCAACTCCTGAGGCACCGACACCAACCCCCCTTCAGGTGATACCCCCTCCTTCACAAGATATCATTCCTCCTACTACTCCTCCCACACCACTATCTGTACGGAGGACCACTCGCAGCAATGCAGGAAATCCTCCAAACAGATATGGTTGGGATATTGCTCAGTTTGTTTCTTATGACCATATCCCTTCTTCTCATGGAGCATTTATAGCATCTTTGGATAGTATTACTGTACCTAACAATTGGCAGGTTGCCAAGAACGATCCAAAGTGGAAAGCGGCAATGCACGAGGAGTTAGGAGCTCTGGAGAAGAACCACAATTGGGAGCTTGTGAGACTGCCAGAGGGGAAGAGAGCAGTTGGATGCAAGTGGGTCTTTACCGTGAAGCAGAACCCAGATGGACAGGTTGATCGCTACAAAGCTCGACTAGTAGCCAAAGGATACAGTCAGACGTACGGCATCGACTATGACGAGACCTTTGCACCAGTTGCAAAGATGAGCACTGTCAGGACTCTGATTTCTCTGGCAGTGAATGGTGGATGGAAGCTACACCAACTGGATGTGAAGAATGCGTTTCTTCACGGAGATCTAGTGGAGGAGGTGTACATGGAGATACCACCAGGATTTGGCACCAATCAGACAGTAGGCAAGGTCTGCAGGTTGAAGAAGTCCCTCTATGGACTGAAGCAGTCTCCTCGAGCGTGGTTTGACAGATTCAGAAAGGCGATGATAGGGATGGGATATCAGCAGATCAATGATGATCATACTGTGTTCTTCCGTCGGAGTGGAGGCCACATCACCATGCTTGCGGTGTATGTGGACGATATGATTATCACAGGAGATGATGAGCAGGAGATCGCCCAACTCAAAGGAAAGCTTGGCAAGGAATTCGAGGTGAAGGATCTCGGCTTTCTTCGATACTTCCTTGGGATTGAGATTGCTCGAGAAGCAGAGGGGATTGTTCTCTCTCAAAGGAAGTATGCACTGGACCTTCTCACAGAAACTGGGATGTTGGGGTGCAAACCTGCAGCGACACCAATAGATCAGAGGTTCAAGATTGATGCTGAGGCTGGAGAACCAGTTGATCGGGACAGATACCAGAGACTGGTTGGCAAGTTGATCTATTTGAGCCACACACGTCCTGATATCTGCTTTGCAGTAAGTGTGGTGAGCCGCTACATGCATGACCCACGGAAGGGTCATATGGATACAGTGTACCAGATTCTGAGGTACTTGAAATGTGCTCCCGGGAAGGGACTAATATTCAGGAAGAACAATCACGTGAGCATCGAGGGCTACTGTGATTCTGACTGGGCTAGTTGTGCTGATGACAGGAGGTCTACCTCGGGATATTGCATATTTGTAGGAGGTAACTTGGTCTCCTGGAGGAGTAAGAAGCAGTCTGTGGTGGCCAGATCGACAGCTGAAGCAGAGTACAGAGCTATGGCCTTGGGAGTTGCAGAGCTGCTATGGTTGAAGAATATGCTAGTGGAGCTGAAGCTGGATCAAGGAGCCAAGATGAAGCTGTGGTGTGACAATCAGTCAGCTATTAGTATCGCCAACAATCCAGTACAGCATGACAGGACCAAACACATCGAGATTGATAGATTCTTCATCAAAGAGAAGTTGGATAGAGGATTACTGGAGCTTGGCCATGTTCCAACCAGGGATCAAGTAGCAGATGGACTAACCAAGGGACTCGCCTCAGTGAGCATGATTAGAGGATGTGACAAGATGGGCTTAGTGAATATCTTTCACCCATCTTGAGGGGGAGTGTTGATATGGTATGTTGGGTGTCATATTTAAGTATAGTATAAGCAGATGGGAATATCCTGAGGACATATTTGGGATGCCAGAATATGTCACGGGATATTCCATTATGAGATTATTGTCATAATGATTGAAATCATTGTATTAATGACTGTAAGGCTATATAATGCCAATTAGACAATCAATAAAATCATCAACTAATTTCAACAATATCCATTATAAAACACTTTGTTTCAATATATGTTGCAACGGTGAACATCTACTAAAGAGAAGCTATTGTAGGTATGTTGAATATTGAAAGCAAAAGAATATAGAAAAAAAACATATATGCAGTCCATCTTTCCTTGGGGCCTGTTTGGTATTTGGAAGTAAGGTTAAACCCAAGAAGCCTTGGGGGAAGCCGAAGAAACGTTAGGGTTGTTTTTTAACAATCGTAAGAACTTAAAAGACAGGACCCTAAAATTTTGGGTGCATGTCCCTGGCTACGTCAGCATTTTACTCTCCAAGTTCCTGACTATCTAGTCCGGAACTAGTTCGAAAGCTATGTTCTTTACATATATTTGGGCTCCACCAATAGTTTAAGAGTAACAAGTGTAGTATCTAAAAGAATGTGGACCTACCACATGGTCTCTCTTTCATTTTAGTTCACACAACCAAATGGATGGTTTGGAAAAAAGAGTTTAGGAAGTGCGTGAAACGATACTTGGAACCCATCTCTAAGGTTTTTCGAAATCTCTGAAGTCTTCCAAGTTCTAGAAAATCCGAACACCAAAAATCCTCTTAGGATCCCTGGGAAAGCACCTGCTCAAGAATTTATTTGACTATAATGACGTGTCGGGTATAATCGGTTTGAGAATACCTTTAGATATACAAAAAAAAAAAAAAAAATCCCACAACTTGAGGTCCTTAGCGTGCTTCAAGGCAATCTCTCTTATGTCCAAAGATGGTTCGTACTCATCGTAAGTCAGAATCTTGGGTAACTTATAGAAGGGCCATGTTGTATGGCCCCAAACCTTTTTTCCTTTTTTTTTCATCATGCTTCTTCAACAGTACAAAGTCGACAATCTTAACATCACAATGGCTTTACACAGATCTTCGCATCGCAATAAGCATAGCCTCTCACATGGACGTAGGCAAAAGGACTCGGACTATCAACTTGGTGTTTCTTTGCACAACTTGCTTCGTGAGTCCTTCGCTGCAATATCAAATAACTTTGTATAGGAAAAAGGCCTTGGACTATCAGCTTACACTTCAAGAGGAGGAGGTTTCTAACGGGAGAGTCGTCACCTCCATCAAGTCAAAATCGTCACCAACGGACAGTAGGCAATCCCTTGCTAGGTGAGAAGATCTAGTTTGGGATTGGGGTTTTACGATTTCTACTTGTATACACTTGTGTATCTCTGTCTTGAGAAGACCGTAAGGGATCGATTCTTAAAGCAAATGAACCGGTATATACTTGTAATCAATCTTACTATTATATAAGAAACTGGGATTTGTCCAGGTGGCTGATGCTACGCATGTGACTTTTGCTTGGCTCTTGTATAGCAAGTTTCATAACTTTGTGGGTTTCGGTGGTCAATGTCCATAATATATGTTGCACACACTCTGGATCACAACAAAGTAGTATCATAGCTCTCAGTTTGAGAGAACGAAGGAATAACCATGGCTAAGGAGAGGATCAACTAGCGTATGATTACCCTCGTAAGGGAAAACTTGGTGATCTGGAAGCCAATGATAGAGAATCTACTATGGTGCATGAACTTGTATGGTCCATTGGAGTGCAACGACACAAGCCAAAGGACATGTTTGCTTTTGACCATGGGCTGACACAGTCTAGGGCAAGTGGGGTTAACTGTCCCCACTTAAAAAAAATTGCACTAACACACCTCCCTCTTTAATCTTTACATGTCCTTCCAAAATATATATATATATATATATATATATATATATATATATATATATATGTGTGTGTGTGTGTGTGTCATAGTTTGCAGTATCGGCCAATATCGATACGATTTGGCATGTCTCGACCCGATATCGACCACTAACGATATTGACCGATATCGATATTGGAGATCTCTTTTTCAGTCAATTCGGTAGAGAAAAATGAACAAAAAAGACCAATGAGCAAGGGTGTAAAAGCATAGTAAAGTGTAAAAGCATATAAATAAAAAAATTATTTATCGCAGGTAAATCAACAAGAAATAGTGACTATTAAATTTGAAAACTACTACGAAACAATACAAAATAATTAAAATTATGTCTAAATATACACAATATTTTTTTCTAAAATTTTAAAATTTATTAATAGTTATTTGCTTTCCGATACCCAGAAATTCGATACTGCAATCCGAAACCGTTGATACACTAGATCCCAATACTTATAGGAAGGGTCAGATACTGATTTCAATACCGATAATATGAACCTTGGTGTGTGTGTGTATATGTAACATTTTGTATCATTTAGATTATTTGTTAACAAGTAAACCTACGAATTATAACCTAGATTAATAATTGAGAAATAAATAGTTTAACACATAGTTTAATATTTAACTTAATAATAATAATAAATAAACTTACATTTCTGTTAATAATCTTTTTTGGATTAACTAGGTCTGGGCACTTAATATTTTTTTGTTTTTTGCATGGACCCGTGGCTATAAGAGCCACCCAGCCGGTCCGGCCCGTACCCGTGGCAATAATTGCCACCCAGCCGGTACGAATGGGGGGATCGATCCTAAGACCTCTCCCCCCCGGGTGTCCCCCACTTTACCACTAGGCTAAGGCTTCGGGACAGTCTGGCCACTTAATAATAATATACATTTCTGTTAATAGTCTTTTTGGGTTAACTAGGTCTAGAACCAAAATTGTACCGCAATCTCAATGCGACAGATTTGGATTATTATCCAGGCAAGTATACCTTACCTTTGTTATAGTATTTTTCATGATTTAGTATGTGATTTTATTTTATTTCTTTTACATTTAAAGATGTATGAAGATGGGGGACAATGGGACAACAACGATTGTAGGTATCGGTGACGTGCACTTAAATACAGAGCTGGACGAAAAGCTTGTCCTCAAGGGTTATGAGGCACGTGTAGAGTTTGTGCTTCAATCTAGTATCGATCGGGAGGATGAACGATGATAGATGTCATAGTATGTTTGGGGATAGGGACTGGATGATTATTAATGGTTCGCAATTGCTGGCTCGAGGGGGTATGTATTGTGACTATGTACCAGCTTAAGCCACTAAGGTATACAAGTGAGTCATAGGTATTGGATGATGGTTAGAGAGGTATTCAATAGGGAATTGTTGATCGACAAGAGCATGTAGGAAAGGTTCTTCAAGAAGATTTGAGAAAAACGAAAGATTCAGCTCGTCGGGGGAAAATGACGAATGAGGGTGTATCGGATCTTAAGGATCATAATATCGGGCCCATAATAGTTAGTGGGTCACTACGGGGTAATTGCTCTACGAATTAGACTTCGTATCGGGAGGGACGTTAAAACTTAAAGGAGCAACATTATTTTCAGTAGTTCGAAGCCGGAAAGGACATCAAAAAGTGCAATTAACTCAAGATACATCAAATATCTCTCTATTTGCACACTTCACGAGGCTGTAGGCCTTCGACGGCATACATCGCGCATGACTTACCCTGTTTGAGGTTGTGGATGTACATGAAAGCTTTCATGCCGAACATGAGAGTAGGCAGGTTCAAGAGCTTATATCTTGTAAGAATCGCATTGTTCTCTTGGTCGACGCATCTAAGGGTGAGAAAGCTTTTTAGAATGGACTATGCTTCGATGTTAGACGAAGATCGGCAACATGCAATCGGGACTCACAGTGAGGATGGTGGTCATGGATTCGGTCTTATCCGAGTTATTGATCTTGGGAAGATTCTATTGATATGGGAGGTGCTATGCATGGCAATTAAAATCAACATAATGGTCGAATAACTGGAGATGACAAGAGATGTGGAACAGTCCGGGGGATTCGGGGTTGATGATGATAGGGAGCGGGAAGCAGGAACTCTTATCGCGGGACGATAGGCATAGAGTCCAATTAAGAAGCTATAGTGGCCAACACTCTGAGAGGAAGAGTTTTTTGATAATCGAATCGTAATTCGAGGGTGGGGAAGTATAGTGTCGTGGAGCGGTGATGGAGGTTGTGACAATGATGACAGAGGTTTCCGTGAGACCGGGGCTAAATTGGAGTCAAAATAGCAGCATCAGTATACCAGATTCTACAAATATTTTCTACTAATTTTGTGGGAACAAAATTGTGTCCACTAAGCATACTAGTGGTATACTGGTACTGGGTGGTTCAGGCAGATTTTAGCAATATTTGAACCGCTGGATCTGCGGTAAACATTCATGATTCGTGTTGGCCAGCTTAGAGGCTAGGCTAGATTTCCTTGGCCTTATTAAAGGGATGAGGGGGCTCTTCTTTGTGTGTGCTCTTAAAGAGCAAGGGAGATCCACTACAACTTTCTACGAGATTCATGCTAGTAGGGCTTACACTTCAAGAGAGAAGAGTTCAAACGAGTGAGTCGTCGTATCCGTCATGTCGTAATCGTCATCATCGAACAGTGGGCACTCGCTTGCTGGGTGAGCACATCTAGTTTGGGATTGGAATTTTATGATTTCTATTTATACACTTGTGTATGTCTTTCTTGAGAATATTGTAAGGGATCGGTTTTTGAGCCAAAGGCACCAGTATACACTTGTAATCCATCTTGTTATTATGTAAGAGATTGGAATTTGTCTGATGTCCAAAGCCACCACATATACGTTTGTGATCTATGCTATAGCAGGTTTCATGGTTCATGTCTTTGTATGTTTCAGTGGTCAACACACTTATCCGGATCCCAACCATGGGTTTGGCTATGGAGAATGAGAAATCTCCAGAAATGACTTGACAAAATTTTTACTACCTGATTCCAACCCTCTGGGTGCTAGCAGGGTCATGTCATAGAACAAAAAGGCCAGTTGGCTGGCAGCTAGATCAAACTTTTAGTCATGTAGTTTTAATTTTAAAGACACATATTAATTTAAACAGAAGTCAACAGCTACTAACACGGGATGAATAAATATCCAGAACTAATTCCATGGATGTGTATGTAAGCAGCAAGCCCAGTCATGGACTAAGAAAGTTACTCTAATCATAACTCTTAACTTAAAAATAATCAGAACTTTCTTTGTAGTTTAAGAGAGCCCATCTAGTGTAGGAACAAAACTCCGATCCTTTATAATCAATATCCAATTCCCTAAGTTAAAGATCCCCAATCTCATAAAAGTTTGGATTTAAAGTAAACTAGCTGATTCCTGCAGGCACTAGGAATCTTGGATGCTGCATAGGATACTACTTTTGTTAGACCAATAAGGCTACTGGAAGTGTCCAATCATGAAAGGTGGCCTCCATGTAAGTCGTAGTTTTCGCAGTCTGTTTCAAAACGTCTAGTCTCATCCAGAAATTCCATTAGACACACTAGATATACTTGATTTACTCCATGCAACTGTCAATTTAACCGAATCTTGAATCCTACAGGATTAACCGAATTAGAATTTGTTTAGGATTTAGTCTTAATGTTAATTTGGATGTCAAATCCTTGAGTGAACATTGTAAACCAATACATTATCCATTATCCATAATGACGCAAACCAGCATTGAAACTTTTAGAAGCTAGTGGCAGAAATTCAAGAAGCAAGAAACAGGGAGCATGTGCGCCCCAAGGTCTAACAAGAGTTATTAGATGGATCCTTTATCGCGCTAATGTTTACGACTGGGATTACTTTGGAAGAAGAAGAGTCAACATCGTAAGATAGAATGGAAAGACATGTATTTCTACAACGAATCGGTTTCTCAAAGCAGAGTTAAATAAGCTTATCTAAAGAACATTATGATGAAGAGATCATTTTTGTTTTACCTTAATGTTATTTGTGGAAGATCCAGGTTTTTGGGTTTATTGCAAGGTGGACAATGAGTAAGTTGGATAAAGAATCTATTTTGTGATTTCATAAGATAATATAGTAATGCAATCCCAATAGGAAAGGAAAAACAAAGGTAATTTGATGCTCGTTTTTTATAGTAAGGTTTGCTATTAACTTTACATTTTACTAATAAACAATTTATAAGATGAATTAATACAATTTGTCCTCCTTTCAAGTTCCTCATTTGGTGGATCCCAAATGTATTTTCATTCTTGTAAGAACTTCTCAAGTTGAGATCAATTTTTCAAGTATACCATTAATTACAACACTTCAAGCAAGGTTCACTGAATCTCCGTCAAAACCGGTTTAGGACCCTTGTTATGAGTAGTTGTACTGGTGGTTTGAGCAGTTTCGGCGGGCTCCAACCGGACTTCCGGAATTATTGATTTTGCAAAGCAAAAAAAAAAAGAAAATGTTAAAAATATAAAAGTATTTGACATATATAGACATAATTTTATGTATTATTTGTTGTTTCTTGTTAGAATGGAATAATATTAAGCACTGATGGATCACTCACCCGCAATAAATATCATTGATTATTACTTGCTTGAAAGTACACCCGTCATACCTATTTTTGAATTTAAGAATATTAAGATGATGAATTTATAGACATGCAACTTCAACAAATGGTAATAGTTAGAGTATCTTGGTAAGAAAACTTATTGACACACTATAGCATGTCGATCTTCGGCACAACCGAGTTAATGAGTTGACACTGTCTGTCCCATACTTCTCTCTTTTGTTTTGATTTTCTTTTAATTTGAAAAGGCAACAAAGCCCCAATGTCAATATCAGCCAGTATAGGCTGATATTGGTGGGGTCAATATCTTGAGACAGCGGCATGCCATCACCGATACCGATACCATGGTAATGATATGGCCGAAAAATGCAAACCTTGCTTCAAGTAGACACTACAATTAGAACATATTGGCCAGAGCTTACATGATATATCCACATTCTATAAGTATTACTTTCAAAAGTTTTTGTCAAGAAGATAACAGAAAGCACTTGATTCAAAAAATTCTGGGTCAACGATTCATGGTATCTTCCCTTAAGAGAGTCAATGAGTTATAGAATAACCCAGTATTCAAGGGACTAGGCATCTCATACCTAAGAGAAGTCAACTGCATTCAGTATCATACCTAAGAGAAGTCAACTGCATTCAGTATCATGGTGCTCATGCTCGGACACGCATAGATGAAGCAGAATTACTTTATGACTTCTAAACTTCAATATGAAAGTAAAAGATGTTTTGACTTAATAATATAAAAGATCGAATGAAGACAATTTTACTCACATTTCCATGATCTTCTAAAGGTTGTGACTTCCCTTGCTTTTTATGTCCAACTAATGCTTTCAGCCACTTGGCACCCATTATGCAGTCACTTTTAGATGACTATTACCTGTGAATAAAAATAGTATAGACTATTAGATAACACAATAATGTGCACTGGAAATCAAACCTGAACATGAAATGATTAAATCATTAAACAACCACAAACTTTTGACAATCTTAGTGATTAAGCTTACTGTCTACTGATGTCATATGATTCTTAACATTAAAAGTAGAAAAGTTGCCTGATTATGAGAAGTTAATAGTGATATAAACTGTTGGTATATTAGAATATTCTTGGTATATTTGTTGGTATATTAGAATATACTTGGTAAATTTGTTGGGATATTAGAATATTCTACAGGGAGTTTTAATGGGGTATTAATGTAAGATGAAGAGTTGTAAGGCTATAAATAGCCAAGAGATTATCAATAAAAAATATAACAATTACTCCAAAATATTCTACATGGTATCAGAGCCCAAACCCTAGCCACCACCTCCCAAACCCTAGCCGCCACCACCGCCACAGCTGCCACACCGCCCGCCACCACCGCTGCTGCGCCGCCCGTCACCACCGTTGCCGCACCGCTCGCCCGCCACCACCGTCACCACTTGACCGCCGCTACCACGCGAAGCCACGACTCCCGCGGAGCCTTTTATCGCGGTTTCTGGCATCTCCTGTGGGTCGTTCCAGACATTGACATCGAAGGTCTAGATCTAATGGGGGAGAGACATGATCGGGTTTAAGAGAGGACGAAGAGGAAAAACGTGAATCGTGGGACGAGTGTAAGGTGATCGGAGAAGAGGAGGATCGATGGAGGAGATCATCAAGAAGTTGGACTCTGTGGAGGTCGCAACGTTGATGAAGCTGATGAAACTATCGGCTGGTGAGAGCGCGACACAAACATTTGCGAAGTTGGAGCTTCCATCCATCAATCTGAAGTTTGATGGACCGGACACCTACCTGAGTTGGTCACGATGGGTGAGGAGAACCCTCACAGGGAAGAACCTAGAAGGTTTCTTGTCAGGAGAGAAGACAGAGCCGGATAAGGACTCGGCAGGATGCGACGAGTGGAAGTCCACTCTTATGGTGGTATACATTTGGCTCCTCAATTCTTTAGTCCAATCGATCACTGCCACAGTGGATGGCCTTGAGATGGTGAAAGACGTGTGGGAGAAGTTGAGAAGAAAATACGATGGTGTGGAAAATAACTTGCGGGTTTTCCAGATCAAGGGGGAGATCGACGACATAGTACAGGGAGAGAAGACGGTACATTAGTATGCCACAGAGTTGGAGCGGCTATGGTTGGATTATGATCACTTCTCAAATCAGGCTAGCTGCGAGGACCCGAAGTGTAAAGAGAGACAGGTATGTCTGAAGGAGATGACGATGAAGTTTCTTAAGGTACTGGCCGTAGTGTTTGCTCAGAGGACAGCACTACTTCTAGCCCAACCGAAGATTTCTACACTTGAGGAGGCTATCTCGGACATGATCCAGGAAGAGACTCGTATCAAGTTACATGTGGGGACATGTGGTCCTCCTGAAGTGAAGACAGCACTGACAGTTGCCAATTCAGGCGGCACAAGACCTAAGGGAGATCCCCGGCAGTGTTATAACTGCGGGAAGGTGGGCCATCTGAGGTATGCTTGCACCAAACCACCCAAGGAGAGAGATTCAGGTGGCGGTCATGGACAGTTTGGAGGACGTGGTCGTGGTCGTGGTCGTGGGGGTCGACGGGGTGGTCGAGGAGGTTATCGGACGAACCTGCTGGTAGCAAAAGGCGAGGAGGGAGCTAATAGTACCTATATTGAGGAGGATCAGGCACTACTGGACATGCTGGAAGTACTCAGGAGAAAGCAGAGAGCGTCAAGCGATGGAGACAGGAAGAGTGGGACTGAAGAGGCGTCCACCTCAGTCTTCGCCAGAGGCAACGCTGCCATGTATACCCATCCATCGGAAGGTACTGATGACTCACTAGCCCTTGCATCTATGTCTTCCCTTAGATCGTCGGACTGGATCGTTGATTCGGGTGCGTCTCGACACGTGACAAGGAATGCTAGTGAGTTATCTTCCTACACTCACCTAGCATCTGCAGACAGCATTCAAACAGCCGATGGTACTTTCCAGCCAGTGGTCGGTAAGGGTACTTTCGATTGTACAGGTTCAATAAGATTATCTAAAGTTTTACATGCTTCTTCTTTTCCAGTCAGTCTTTTGTCCATTAGTTCTATAATCCTCCAACTAAAACGCATTCTCTTTTGATATTCCTAAGGTGATCTTCCAGGAGAAGGAGACGGGATGAAGACTTGGGACTGACACTTGGCATGATGGACTGTGGTACCTGGATCGGGAATGATTGGATTCGGTATTGGTATCTGTGGCAGAAAGGACAAGAATGGGAGGACAAAAAATGAGTGCCAATGATACACTGATACTCCATCACATGCTGTTGGGGCACTCCTCTTTTGGTATTTTGAGTAGGTTGTATCCATCTATTTATCAGAAGGCAAATAAGAAAAAACTAGTATGTGATGCATGTGATTTAGGCAAACTTACTAGGAGCTCATATGTTGGTGCGGGCCATATGAGCTCTTCTGTTTTTGATATTATACATTCTGATGTCTGGGGGCCGTGCGCCACAACTACTATGAATGGTTACAAGTATTTCGTCTCTTTTATTGATTGTTCCCATCGTGTCACCTGGCTGTATTTGATGAAGAATAAGAGAGGTCTTTGCTTGTTTCCGGAACTTTCATAAACATGTTTAGACTCAGTACAGAGCAGTGGTGAAGGTATTAAGGTCTGACAATGGAACAGAGTATACCAACAAAGCACTTGAGGAATACCTGTCAGCCCAAGGGATACAGTATCAGACCACCTGTGCATACACACCAACACATAATGGAGTGGCAGAAAGGAAGAACAGACACCTTCTGGAGGTGTCAAGGAGCGTGATGATCGCCATGAATGTCCCACAGAGTCTGTGGGGGCATGCAGTGTTGACAGCAGCTCGATTGATCAACAGGATGCCCTTGAAGGTACTGGGATGGAAGTCCCCATGTAAGATATTGCAAGAAAATAATAGTGGGATACTCCCACTAAAGGTGTTTGACTGCGTATGTTTTGTAAAGGATAACAGACCGTCTGGTGGAAAACTTGACCCCAGAGCAGTCAAGTGTGTATTTGTGGGCTATTCGGCGACTCAGAAAGGGTACGTGTGCTGGAGCCCAGTAGAGAAGAAGAAGTTTGTGAGCATGGATATTCACTTCAAGGAGTTTAAGCCATACTACCGTCAGGAGGGAACATCATCCATGAGCAACTCACCTGATACTGAGAGTATGAGGTGAGAAAGGGATATTAATAAGAGTGTGGTGACTGATTTAGGAGTATGGCATGGAGGAACGTTAGAGGAGGAGTAGGAGAGTGAAGAGGAACAGGGGGAGGCGATGAGAGGTGTTAGGCCTACGGTTCAGGGAGAGTTACTTACCTCCAGCAGGAAAGAAAAGTAAACTGCAGGACCAGTACCTATAGTGCCAGTGCCAAGTCCCTTGCTTGCGTCCGTCTCAACTCCTGAGACACCTACACCACCACCACCACCAGATTCCCTTTCAGGTGATATCATTCTTCCTACTCCCACATCATTATCAGTACGGAGGACCACTCGCAGCAATGCTGAAAATCCTCCTGATAGATATGGTTGGGACCTTTCTCAGTTTATTTCATATAATAACATCCCTTCTTCTCATGGAACATTCATTGTATCTTTGGATAGTATTACTGTACCTAATAATTGGCAGGTTGCCAAGAATGATCCAAAGTGGAAAGCGGCGATGCACGAGGAGTTAGGTGCTCTTGAGAAGAACCACACTTGGGAACTGGTAAAACTGTCAGAGGGGAAGAGGGGAAGAGGGTAGCCGGATGCAAGTGGGCTTTACTGTGAAGCAGAACCCAAATGGAAAAGTAGAGCGCTATAAGGCTCGACTGGTGGCAAAAGAATACAGTCAGACGTACAGCATTGACTATGATGAGACCTTTGCATCAGTGGCGAAGATGAGCACCGTCAGAATCCTGATTTCTTTGATAGCGAATGGTGGATGGAAGCTACACCAACTGAATATGAAGAATGCATTTCTTCATGAAGATATAGTGGAGGAAGTGTACATGGGGATACTACCAGGATTCTGCACCAATAAGATAGTGGGCAAGATCTGCAGGTTGAAGGAGTTCCTCTATGGACTGAAGCAGTCTCCTCGAGCGTTGTTTGACAGATTCTGGAGGGAGATAATAGGGATGGGATATCAGCAGATCAATGTTGATCATACTGTGTTCTTCCGTCGGAGTGGAGGCCACATTATCATGCTTGCGGTGTATGTGGACGATATGATTATCACAGGAGATGATGAGCAGGAGATTGTCCGACTCAAGGGAAAGCTTGGCAAGGAGTTCGAGGTGAAGGACCTTGGCCTTCTTCGGTACTTCCTTGAGATTGAGATTGCTCGAGAAGCAGAGGAGATTGTTCTTTCTCAGAGGAAGTATACGCTGGACCTTCTCACAGAGACGGATGTTGGGATGCAGACCGGCAGCGACGCCGATCAACCAGGGGGTTCAAGTGATCATTCTTCCTGGCGGGCCGGTCCGTTGACCGGGTCCTGGCCGGGGGGACCGGTTTGACCGGGTAAGCCCTGGGCCGGGTTCCGGGCCGCCCGTCCATTTAGACACCTTGAAGCATTACTAAGTAGAATGTAGAGTTACATCTACAACATGTCATTGAATTTATATACTATAATGTATGTACACAGTTAAAAAAACCTTAGAACAAAAATGTTTAGGCGACAAGTTTTAAACTAAAATGTATTTGTGAGCAACTAAAGCTTGGTTTTGGGACTGCTGCTGCTTTTCAAAAGCAACAGAAGAAGCAGCTTTTTTGAAAGCAGTCTTCCAACTGTTTCAAAAAGCTACACCAAAACTGAACAAGTTTTTCAGAATTATTCTGATAAGCTGTTGTTACCAAACTGCTTTTGAGATTTCTTTTCAGAAAGGGAAAAAAAAAAACAGAAGCAGCCATATGATAAACAATCCCAAACCCAATGGATTCCAACCTAACAGTCAGAATTAAGGTACCGAAGAATTGATTTTGACAACAAATTTAGAAAGAAGGTGGTGAATTCTCAGTGCATTTGAGGATTTTGAGAGAAACCCACCAAGCAAAAGAGCACAAGATGTGATTTTGACACATCCATGGCTACTAACTACTACTACACTGATCAACTTTCAACCGATTTGCGGGTTTTAAGAAAAACCCACATAGAACCACAAGATGTGATTTTTGTTCTTCTACGACCATAAGAACCCACAAAAAACAGAAATTTCAAGAAATTCAGATGTTCTGTACACAATACACACAGTTCAGTTCAATTCGGTTCAACTCCAGATCCAACAACAACAGTAAGAAAAGATTGCAACTTTGAAACAAAGAGAGAGAGAGAGATACCATTGCTGGAATGATGGTGACGATGAACTCTTCTTCTACTTCTACTTCTACTTCTACTTCTTAGCTTTCTTCTGTGATCGAGTCCTTTCATTCTCTTTAATCTTTATTTAGTAATCTTGGTCGTTAAATTAATGATGATCCATTAATGACAGTGGGGACCACAGGACAAGCGTACAAATATCTCTCTCCATGTGTACATTAATTCGGTGGTGGAGGTGATTAGTGGAGTGAGAGAGATTTTGTAGGTGGCCAATTATTAGCTTGTGCACATCATCCTCGTGTCATGCCTTCCACCCATGGGGTTTGGGGTTTGGTTGTGGATCATGTCACTGGGATAGGGATAGGGATAGGGATAGGAATTAGGAGTGCATATTGGTTCGGGCTGAAATCTTGGGTCGGACTGACCACCACTAGGATGAGCATTATTCGGTTTTGGACCTAATCTCGAATCGAATCGAATAAGAGAATCGGTTTGATTTTAAAAAAAAATTGTTCAATTTTGATTTTCAAAATACTAAATTTTCTTATTCGATTTCGATCTAAAACCGAAAATCGAATAAGACATGCAATTATATAAATATCATTAATCATATGTATATTTTGTGATTAAAATGTGTATATTTCGAAAACAACAATTTTACGTATATATTTGAAGCCAAACTTTAATAATTTAACAACTACTCCAACTTTTGATACAATGTGTATAAAAAATTATAATTTTTATATTATTTAACCACGATTTTGTCTTTGGACCCTACCCATTAAACAATATAAATAACCCAACCCAAACCAAATAAACCGGATCGTTATTCGGTTCGGTTCTATTTCGGTTTTGGCTAATTTAAGTTCAGTTTCGGTTTTGAATTTTTAGAAATTCGGTTTATTCGATTTTGGCTAATTTTGGTTCGGTTGAAACTGAACGCTCACCCCTAACCACCACTACAAAAATATTGTTTATGTCGTATCAGTCGCTATATAGCATTAACGACTACTCATCGATGGACATTCGACAAATCGGGTGCATCGCTATCTAAAAATCGTCGTCAT
Source organism: Iris macrosiphon (assembly GCA_036927795.1). Taxonomy (NCBI): domain Eukaryota; kingdom Viridiplantae; phylum Streptophyta; class Magnoliopsida; order Asparagales; family Iridaceae; genus Iris; species Iris macrosiphon. Next base: position 209,772,288 of record JAYESA010000006.1, on the reverse strand, counting down.
GTAGTCGAAAACATGACAAATGGTCATTAAATGGCGATGGCCATATTGGCAATGACTTTCTATCAAAATAGCAATGTCCCATTGTTGGCGTAGACTTTGTGACGTATTGGCGACTAAACTTTCGCTAGATAAGGTCGACTATTCAACAAAGGTTAGGCTATTTATTTTGCATCTAACAGGCGACGGCTTACCGACGGTTTAAGTTTCTGATAGCTAAGTTTGCTTTCTAATACTCACCAGGCGACGACTACGTTGGTCGCTTATGCGCAATTAACCATCGCCATCTGTCATGCAACCGTCGTGCACCTGAGAATTCACATGTGAGCGACGTTATTATGCATCGTCAATGCGCCGCATAGCCGTCAAGGTCTGTCGCTCAGCCTTCGTTTAGCCGTCACCATGCTGTACATAATTAAAAAATAATAATTTGAAAAGAGGCGCTTATGCTTACTTTTACTAAGGAGGTGAATGCTTGCGTACTTTTGCCATATTGCTACATAGGAGTAATTATTATTCTGTTGTCAGAGATTGGACTACCTTGATTGTCGTTCCTTGTACACTTTGCAAGGAATGTCAACTGTCAGTCTAGTCATTAATGACGAACGACTTGGCTGGAAATGTACGCACATTCATCTGACCCTATTTTGATGAAAAAGTATGCATCCTTCACTCGACCTGAGAAAAAAAGAAAAGTGTGCCTTTGCTCCAACTTTTAGGAAAGTGGGCTTCTTCCCTTTAGGTCATTTGCATAGCTTTCATACACGTACTTTCTATGCTTCTACAAGACCCCCTAGAAGCATATAAAGCAATTTAGATTTTGTGCGCAGAACTTAAACCAAATCTCAACAACTTGCTGATGTGGATGTGTATCTTTCGCGTCGTCAATGGTCACGACTTTCAAAGCATGATTTTAGCATGATCTTATACACGGATCCCGAAGCGTTACTTTAGTTGCTGACGGGGTTCACTCGTGCCTATAAATAGGCTGGCTAAAAACCCTTCATGCTTCCAAAAATCCTAACCCTTCATCTTCAACCTCAAACTTTCTGCCTGACTCCCAAAGCTCCTCAAGTGTCCATGAAAGAGAAGAAAGTGAAGGGATAGGTCCAATCCTCTTATGCAGCAGTGGACCGACCCACTAAGGTGCGTCTGAACATGCCTCGGTCGAGAATCATGCCTCGCGAGCAAGCCCACCCAGCCGTGAGGGGTAGGAAGGGTGTTCTACAATATTTTTACAACTTTTTCCACCATTGTTTTTACATTTTCTTTTCTTCTTTCTTTTGTATCATGTACACTGTAACTTTTAATAAAGGGAAGAAAATAAGAGAGGAGAAATAAGAGGGAGGAGACAGGAGTACTAAAATTTATTTTCCTCATTAAGAGTGAAAATGTCCATCATGCGTATATTTTGATTTTTAAATGAATTTGAAACTCGCGCACATTTCATTTTTCTCCTTCTGAGAGAAATTATTCTTGCGCTCGCTTTCCTTGCTTGGAGAGAGTTTTCCTGTGCGTATACTCGCAATATGTGTATAGACTTTCTTGTGCGCACTTTCCTCGCTCGAAGAGAGTTTTTCTGTGCGCACATTTTGAGGACCGTGCGCACTTTTATGAGTCTTAATAAACTCAAAAATTATCACGCCCCAGAACCAAAATACTGGAGAGCGGGACTGACAAGGCCAGCTACGTATACTTAGAGCACTCTGGTACTCTGCATATACGGTGAAGTTGTAAGACATGAGGGGTCACTACTACAAACCATCAGTCAAGCCTAGGTCCAACAAACCCTACTGTCTCAATCACTAGAACAACAGGAATAATAACAAGATGTAAGATCAGCTGAAATATAATAGTAAAGTGTCACAAACTATAATATACATATGATCATGATGCTAGTAAACACAAAATGAATAAACTAGCCAAAATCTGAGTCATACATGATCAACCCTAGGATATGTCAATCATGCTAATGCCCGTAGGCTAACTGATCAAACCAAAATACGAGCTAAATATGTGCTCAATGGCTAAACGCCCACAAAATAGAATATACATCAGGGTAGGGAAGTAAGAAAGCCCACTCAAGCGGTCTGGTGCTCCTAGTGACCACCATCCTCAGGAATGTACGGAAGATCCTCCAGTGTTGCTACTGGATCTTGCCATACAAAACCAGTGGGGTCAGACCCCCAAATAGCAAGTACTACAAAGGAAGCCAATTTAGGAACTTAAACCAACAACACAAGCAATTCAAATACTAAAAAGTAAAGACAATATGTAAAAGAACTCAAGATAGTTAAAGAAATATTGTAAACCTGCAATGAGACATATCATGAACTGATAATCAAGAGAATAACAAGTATAGAAAATAAAAGTGTGATCATGTAAAGCCTATCCTAACAATCATCCATAAATCATGACAAATCATATAAGTACGACTTGATACTTTAATTAACTAGGGTTACCATAATCCTAATTACTAACAATTATAATGCAACGCAATGCTAGAGTTTCTTCTGATCCTTGCAGTCCATCCGAGATTTAATCCTTGCAGTCCATCCGAGATATCCATACGCACAAACCAGTACCGGATACTCCTCAAGATACTCCACAATATAAACCACTGGATACTCCTCAAGATAATTGTATGCAATCTAGGAAAATCTCTAGCCATGTACTAAGTGAATCTCTAGTTATTAACCCCTAGAAGTTTTTTGTATGAATCCGGGTGTGGCATTCCGCAGAATCCATCCTAAACATGATGCAACAAAATAAGTTCTAATAGTAATATACAAGAGTTTAATATACATTGCACAAACATACTCATGTAAGCCACGATAACAACCAAGCCATGTATCACCAAGTGAAGCCATGTAAAGCCAAGTGAAGCCATATCAATCCAGGTGAAGACAGGTAAAGCCATGTAAAACTAGGTAAAGCCATGTACAACCATGTGAAGCTATGTCCAACCAGATAAAACTAAGTGAAACCAAGTCTATCCATGTCCGATGAAGCCATGTAAAGTCATGCCAAGTCAAGTCCAGTCAATCATGTCATCACGTGTAGCTGGACAAAGCCGGGTAAAATCGAGTAAAGCAAAGTCAAGTCATCTAAAGCCATGTAAGTTCATGTCCAAATCTATTCAAGTCATCGCGTGTCCAAGCAAAAGCTAGAAGTATCGACATGAAATCACAAAAACCCAAGAATTCCTAAAGAAAGTACGATCGGTATACCGTCGGTACAGTCCAGTACACCGTCGATATACCAGTCTAAAGATAGGAAAAATATAACAAGTTCTGGATTCCAACAAATTGGTATAGTGTCAGTATACTATAGTATACCATCGGTATGCCGTTCCAAGTAGGCAAAAAGTTACTGGAAAATAAAGTTCCACAAATCGGTATACCTTCGGCACAGCCCAATACACCGTCGGTACATCGGCCAAGACAAATATCCTAAAGTCGGTAAATAAATATCGGCAGGATCAGTATACTATAGTACACCATCGGTATGCCGATAGGGTTCACAAAAAAATCTAAAAATTAAGTCGGTAGAAATTGGTGTACCGTCGGTACACTGTAGTATACCGTCGGTATGCCGATTTCTAAGAATAAACATGATTAAGTCAAGTCTGATTTTCGGGACCCAAATCAAACCCCAAAAATTACTAGAACCAAGTCTAACAAAAAATCAAGTCTAGGGTAAGTCTTATATCACAATATGGACTAAATCTCACGATCACAACTCCGATACCGTTTTTGTTACCGAGTTACCAAAAAGGGACGGGACAAGATTCTACTAGAAATCAAAACCGAGACGGTCAATAGGCTAGAAATCATGATATGAATATTAATAGTAAATCAAGTCTAAGCTAAAAAAAGCAATAACAAAAGCTCCAGAAAAGTAAAATGACAGAAAGTATAAAAAGTTTACAAAATCGGCAATGTGTACTTGCCTAATGCGAGCTCCCAGCCTAAACCTTCTAGTCCATCACTACGAAGGGGTTTAGAAATCACACTCTAGGTCTCAAGACCACGCTTTCAATCTCGAGAGAGAAATGAAGAAGAGAGGAGGGAGAAAGAGAAAGAAAGTGAAACAAATATCTATCGGGCAGTATATCGTCGGTATACTGTAGTATACCATAGGTATACCAGTCAGGTAGTAAAGTTTCAATTTTAAAATTTTTTGAGCTTCTTCGAGATCCAATAAAATGTAATAACCAGCACAAAATACGTATTCGCATAAAATACGAATACTGTGAGACGAATCTCACAACTCTCCCCTCCTTAGAAAAATTATGTCCTCAAAATTTCTATAAGGATCCAAAACTCACTAACAAGAAAATCCAAGAAAGCCAGCTCAAAATCGAAAATAAACAAGAAACTCATGTGAGCATGAAATTTTCTAGGCAAAAACAAGAAATCAGAAAAAAAATAACAGACATAACATATAAACTATCAATCAATCACATGCACAAGCTAAGATAGGACACGGGTATACGAATAAGTATACCTCCAAAGTTGAAGAGAAATGGATAACGAGTACGCATATCATCATCGTGCTCCCACGTCGACTCGTCCAGTGAGTGATGCCCCCAAGCAACACGAACTAACATGATAGTCTGGTTCTTGAGAACTTTCTCCCTCTAGTCCAAAATAGATACTGGCCTCTCCTTATATGATAGGTCGGTACCAACGACCAACTCAGAATAATCCAGGATATGGCTTAGGTCTGGAATATACCGGCACAACTGAGATACGTGAAAGACGTCATGTACTTCATGAAACGATTTTGGAAGAGCTAGATGATAAGATATGTCTCAAACTCGCTCGAGACTATCGAATGAGCCTATATATCTGGGACTAAGCTTTTTTCGTACTCTAAATCTGATAACTCCACGGGTAGGCAAAATTCTCAGAAATACATGGTCGTCGACAGAGAACTCAAGATGACGATGGTGCTGATTTGCCCAATAACGATGGCGATCCTGAGCCACTCTGAGATGCTCTCTGATCTGCCTGATCACTCCAACCGATTGAGCAATCATCTCTGAAACAAGTATCTGCCTCTCGCCAATGTCATACAAATCTAACGGTGATCTGCATCTCCTAGTATACAAAGCCTCGAAGGGTGCCATCTGAATGCTCGCCTATAAGCTGTTGTTATAGGAGAACTCTACTAGGTGTAAGTGATCATCCCAAGATCTACCAAAGTTAAGTGTACAAGCTCGAAGCATATCCTCCAAAGTATGAATAGTATACTCTGACTATCCTTCTGTCTGCGGATGGTAGGCTGTGTAGTGCCTCAAATCCCGATCCGACCGGGATAAGCACTATGTAATTGGGCTTGTGGCTAGTCCGTCTGAGTCGTAACTTAGATCTCGGCATCTTCTTGCCACGGACGAAATGCGATGATCCTTTCCAACTCATGGAAAGGCCTCTATTGAAACAAGTCCAATAGTTTTCGTGTTTTGGTTGCTTGGGTTTTATTGATTGCCGCTTTGGGATTTTAATTTGGTGTTGCTTTCGATTTGCTTGGTTTTTGCTACTGGTTTTATCGTTTGGAGCTTGGATTTTGGGGAGTTCGGCAAGAAAGGATAGGCAAGAATTCTAACTCGGTGCTCGTGCTGTTTCAGGTCTGCGTAACTGACGTTTGATCGTCGCTAAGCGAGATTTCCTTATTTTAGCCTCTTTTCCCTTAACCCGTGACTGGTTTAGACCCTTCTTTCCTACTTCTTCACGCCCACATCTCAAATGTTTCAAACGTTCACTCGATGATGCCCGGTTGGACGCCTAGGAAATCCTTAGCCACAAGGCATGCCAGTCACTAAGAAAGAAATATGGGAATTATAGACTATTTTTACTATATGCTTGCACACATTATGAACTTGAGTAGTTTGTAAAGGAAAGTTGGTTGTTGGTGGCGGCCTGGTGCCTCGGATAGAGTTTGAACCTATGGGATACCAAAATCGGAATATCGCTTGAGAAAATATGAACTGTTGCATAAGATATATATGTTGCTGCTTTACTTCTTCTGTTTATTTCGATGCATTGTATGAGATATAAATTATTCATGCATTTGCATGATCTGGGACAACTTGTGCACAAGGTTTGGCATTTCCTCGAAACGGCTTTCCGGGGCACTGGAACCGTATCGATCCGGAGGGAAATATTTGATTCGTGCTAGTCACGATGCATTACGGGACCTCCAAGAGGGTTTGCTACCCGGGCTGATAGGGCGCACCGTAAATGCTTGGAATAGTCCTTAAGGTGTCGATCACACCAATGACCGCATAGAATAGAACACATGCTAATTATTGTCTTGTGCAGATGGTAAGTATACTTGTGTTTCGTTGCAGGGAAGGCGTGCATCGGTTGAGTAAGCAATCGGTGTACTGGTTGGTTTCGATGCTATTTTCAATCATATCAAAACATGCAACTGATATGAATTGATTTCACTTACTTCCTTATAAAGATCATCTTAATGCATGCTCGCCCCTAATAAGCTAGTGTTGATTTAGTCGAGTGGGTTCATCCCGCTCACCAGTACAAGTTGAGTACTGACCCATGTTGTGGGCAACTATTTCAGGCAATCAGACGGTGCAACGCTAGTGCATAGCGAGAAAGCGTTAGGAGCACCTCTATTTTGAAGTATAGCTAGAGTCAGTTCATTTTGGAGGCATGGACTTCAATCTATACAAGGGCGTAATGTACAAACGACGTGGACTATCTGATGGAGCGCGCCCTGCGTTTTGAGTTATCTTTTGTAATGCAATTCAAATAGCCGAGAGGGTGCATCAATGTAAACTCTATGTAAATTACTCTGAATTATTAATGAAAAAGCATGTTTCTTCCTACACTTGTATTCAAATATCTGTGAATGTGTTTTATAAATTGTGTTTCAAAATGGGTTCCTATAACTGCAAGTTCTTGTCTTGTGCGAGCGCAACTCCAGGCTCGCACGGCATCACGCCCCAGCGAGGACGAATCAGTTCCATAAAGGATCCGGCGAGGACGAATAACCCTTTCGGGATCGGGGCATGACAGGCTGAACTAAACTTCAACCTAGTACCCAGACTCTACTGTAGACTCTGCCAGAAATATGACATAAACCGGGAATCTCTATCAGAAACTATACTAACTGGTACGCCATATAATCTAACTATCTGTATCATGTACATCTCAGCTAACTACTCTATAGACTGGCCTACTCTAAAAGAAAGAAAGTGAGTAAATTTTGTGAGTCGATCCACTAAAACCCATATAACATCTATTCCAGATTGGGATCTAGGAAGACTAGTAATAAAGTCCATAGTAATATGGTCCTACTTCCACTCTAAAATTGGTAAAGAATAAAGTAGTTCGGCCGGTCCCTGATGCTCAGCCTTGACCTACTGACAGACTAAACATCGAGAAATGAACCGAGCTATCTCCTTCTTTATACCATTCCACTAGAAGTACTGACTAATATCCTGATACATCTTTGTCCCTCCTGGATGTACTGAGTACTGAGAACTGTGGGCCTTTGACATAATCTCCTGTCGGATATCTTCTCTCGGAATACAAAGTTGACTCCCAAACCTGAGTGTCCCATCCTCGTGAATTCTCAACTCTGGTCTGCGTCCTGACTCACGGTTTGCTTTGAGCTGCTAAAGTCTGACATCACCAGTCTTCTCTGTTCTGACTCTCTCAACTATAGAAGACTGAACCTGTAAACTCGTTATAAACCTATATCACCAGGTAATACTACCTCGATACCCATCTCCTGCAGATCCTCCAAAATATGGCACTACTTTGTCAAAAAGTAAGCTTCTCCTCTCATTCTCAAGGCGTCTGCTATGACATTGAACTTCCCTGGATGATACTGAAGGTCAAGATCATAGTCTGACAATAACTCGAGCGACCTCCTCTGACGCATGTTGAGTTCCTTCTATGTGAACACATACCTCAAGCTCTTGTAGTCTGTGAAGATCTCTACTCGATCACCATATAGATAATGCCTCCAGAGCTTAAGTGCAAATACTACTGCTGCCAACTCAAGATCATGTGTCGAATAACTCTTCTCATGGTCTCAAAGCTGTCGAGACGCATAAGCTATCACTCTGCCATGATGTATAAGGACACACCCTAGTCCTACTCCTGAAGCATCACAATACACTGAGAACCCACTTGGTCCCACATTAAGTATCAGAATAGGAGACAAAATCAAACTTTGCTTGAGCTTCTCGAAAGAAGTCTGATAAGCATCTGTATACTCAAATCACACATCCTTACATGTCAGTCGTGTCAAGGGTGTAAAGATCCTAGCAAAGTCTGCCATAAATCGTCTGTAGTAGCCTGCTAGACCTAAGAAACTATGTACATCTGAAGCATTACGGGGTACTGGCCAACTCTCAATATCCTCCACCTTTTTGGGATCCACCTTGACTCATCCACCAGAAATGATATGTCCCAATAATGAGATAAGATCAAGCCAGAACTCATACTTGCTGAACTTTGCATATAACTGCTGCTCTCAAAGGATATGAAGAACTACGTGAAGATGATGCTCATGCTCTTCCGTATTTCGACTATAGACCAAGATATCATCAATAAATACTATCACAAACTTGTCTAGGTAAGGCATGAAGATGTTATTCATGAGAGACATGAATATAGCTGGTGCATTGGTCGCTCCAAATAGTATAACTAGGAACTCCCAATGACAATATCTAGATCTGAATACCATCTTGGGTATATCATGCTCTCTAACCCTTATTTGATGATACCCAGACTGCAAATTGATCTTAGAAAATATAGTTGTCCCACTGAGCTGATCAAACAAGTTATCTATCATGTACAAGGGATACTTGTTCTTAATGGTTGCCGTATTTAGTGTTCTATAATCAATAACTAAACGCTATTAACCATCCTTCTTTTTAACAAGAAGTAACGGGGCTCCCCAAGGCGATGCACTAGGTCTAATGAATTCCTTGGCTCTCAACTCCTCAATCATCTGGTACAAGATCTCCAACTCAGATATTGAGATCCTTTAAACTCTCTCTGATACTGGCTCTGCTCCCGGGATCAAATTAATGTAGAACTCCATCTCTCTAACTGGTGGTACACCTGGTAGCTCGTAGGAAAATACGTCAGGAAACTCATAAACTACTTTGGGAAATTGTGCCTCCTTAGTCTCTTCCATCATTAATGTAACCTCCGGTGACTCTACTGCACCTCTCAAGAATGAGAACTCCCCCCCACCAGGTATACGAAAGATAACTTTTCCACTTTGGCAATCTATCATCGCGTGTCTCACACTCAACCAATCCATCCTAAGAACGATATCATAATCGCCTATAGGAAACTCTATCAGTCTCGCGAGAAACTCTCTCCCATATACTAAAACCCTACAAGAGGGATACACTCTATCTACTCCCACAAGACCATTACCAGTAAGTATATTCAACTTTACAAGTAAGGACTCTGACTCCAATCCAACTCATGTCACAAAGCGTGCAGATATAAATGAATACAATGCATCAGAATCAAATAAAGCGGAAGCTGAATGAAAGCAAACGAGAATGGTACCTGCTACCACCTCTCATGCTGCCAAAGCCTCATCCATCGATAGTAAGAAGGCTCGACCTTGCCCTCTGAGTGCTAGTCCCCTCTACTGCTGACCTCTAGGTCTTGCTTGTGCCTGGGCATGTGCATACTGCTGCTGCCTCTACTGGAATACTTGAGCCAATGGAGCCAAAGGCCTCTGAACCTGCTGCTACACTGTTGCTGGTGCCCTGTACTACGGTGCTGCTGGCCGAATTGCTGACTGGGTCGATGATGATCCAGTTTGGTTCCTTCTAGGACATGCTCCAACCATGTGGTCTGATGTCCCACACACCAAGCACAATCCCTGTGCCCTACGGCACTCTGATATTATATGCCCAGGTTTCCTGCAATGGAAACAACTACATAAAGAAGAAGATGACTGCCTCTGCTAAAGGAATGTCTGGGAAGACTGCTGAGATAATGTTGTCCTCCCCGAGGATCCAATCATCAGGGCTCGAACTGCTAGAGCTGGTGCTGATGACTGGGATGCTGATCCTTCTGAAACGTTGGGCCTCTTCTGGTTCCCAACTCGATCGATAATCCTCTACGATGTGTACTGATACCTCCTAGTTGCCCGCATCACTGCATCAAAGGTCTGAAACTCATGCTGCTCCACCGCCAAGATAATCTCTAAATGGAGTCCCTGCTGGAACCTTCTCACTCTCTAATTTTGGTCATCGCACAATTAGCGAACGCTATGGTCACAGGGGAATAATATATGAAAATATAGGGGCTCTTGATAGCATCATGGTTTTTTAAGGGAAAGGGGTATGCTAGTCTCTGTGTTTGAGGTATGATTAGGAAAATATTCTATGAATTGCTCTTGGCTTTCTAAGGTACTGTCTGCTTATCTCAAGACAAGAATCTAAATTTATGGCTCTCCAATACTCATCTAACAGTGTGGGTTAGGTTCAGTCTTAATATTCACTTTGGTTTTCTATTGGTTTCTCAATGCTAGGGGCAACCATAATGGTAAACTTCTAACTAACTCTAGTAGTGTCTATACTACTCTCAAGTCCTCATAACACATCAGGGGGTAATGGTAAACCAATTCTAGAGATAAGGAATTCTAGGGTTCACTAGACATCCTAAACTTAGTGGTGTGTCAGCACTCTAGTTGTACTCTTAATAGGAAGGTTACCCTACTTATCATCTAACAACAGGAACTTCTATATTCTATGAGAGACTATACTAAAGGAACTATTATAGGAGTACAGGAATCAAGCAGGATGCAATTATTCAAATAGAATAGATTAGAAGAAAGATGAGTCATAGTCAATTGTGGATGAGATCCTATACACTAGTCCTAGGTGCAGGCTTGTTCGGTACAGTAACGTAACCGAGACAATATGCTCTCGACCTGCATGGGCCACCACAAAAATATGTCATGCCCCAGTCCCAAAATACGTAGGACTAGGAACACGTAAGCATGCCAGCCGCATGGATATGGCAACTCCAATATATGGAAACCAAATCCACACGTACGCTGTAATATGAATATCAAGTTCACAAGTGGTATAAAATGTATCACAAGTCACAGGGTATAATCTAAATCTCATCCGCGAAAATCAGATATAAATAATAACCAGCATCTATATAACTAGATCTCAACATAAATATCTAAGGATGATAGTTGGATGGAAACAAATCCACTACCAACTCGAATGGAAAAGTACAACACAACAAATACAATATAGGAATACCAGCTAACGACCATGGGCTCGAAGAGAAGACATCCTCGCAACACAAGTAATCATCCAAATCTGCGCTCCTGCAATTACTCAAGAACAGATACACCTGGCAGAGGACCAGGTCCTCAGAGGGACGTAACAAGATACAGAAAATATGAGCCAATTTGAATACAATAAACATGCATCATATTTAAAAATAGATAAGTACGCTGTACAGGACAATCTATATGAATGCAAATGAGGATAACTTTTCGACGTATGGGCAAGGGTAGGCTACTCGATCTAATCCTCATAACCTCACGCTCGTCAGTGGACATCATCAGCCGATATACCGCGGGGGTAGCGACCCTCGGACTCCATCAATCGACATACCGCGGGGGTAGCGACCATCGGACACGACCCACCATAGTGCGTGCTAGTGACTACGGTGTTACCAGAGTGGTTAAAAGCCCATACGCCTAATGATTGTCCTCCCATGATACTAGGTGCCATGTGTGTGTCAACATATCTAATACATAGTAATGACTGGAGGAAAACTACACATGCAAGAACTATACAGAAATGAAATAAATAAACAGAAATATAAATAGCATGCAAAGTACTATAAATAATTTGGCAAGGTATCTTGCCTGGGGTCCTGCTGCTGGTATGAATCAGAGTTCAAGTCACAGTCCAAATAGCCTATGTATTATAAATTTATCACGTCAAAAGATAATTTATTTTAATTTATTTAATTTTAGAATAATTACTCTAAAATCCTATTTTAATCTTATTATTCTGATTTATATGTTAATTCCTAAATTTTGTCCAAAGAAACTGAATTTTATCGACTCGAGACTCATGGCACACAAATCGAGGCGATCTGTTGACCGAAAAGTCAACCGACATAAACTCAACTTTCATGCATGATTTCCAGTAGATTTCAGCGTTAAAAATATGCTGGAATTTACGATTCATCCGAATTCAAATTCGTTTGGGAATTATGGCACATACAAATTTTGTATTGTGCACCGATGGTTAAATTCTAACCTAGAAGTTCTACAGAATTAACAGTATTTAAATACTTCGAGTTAAATTCTGGAAAAAACATATGTCAATGATCTCGACATTAGCTTTCCGAAACTTTAAACGATTCATGATTCTAATTCCTGGTTCTCCCGGAATATCGAAAATATTGAAACACGTCTATTTTCGGATATGCTGTGCTCTACGAATTTTATAGAATTTAATACTCATAATTTCATAAAATAAATTATATAATCAGAAAGCTAACCTCAATATCTTTCTAATGCAAGAAACTAGGCTTCGTTTGGAGTCCGGAGCTATGCGCAATGGCTTGTGGAAGATGAAGGAACCCTAGATGGCAATTCTCCAAAATCTCTCTCTCTAAGATAATGGGATAATTATGGTTATAATAATATATATATATATATAGGGATGTACCTGCAGCTGAAAGGATATTTAGAGGCTGACACGTGTCAGAATCTGATTGGATGGTTTTTGTTATATTATTTGTTTTTGATTTGCCTTTATCAAAACATTATTTAAGTCATTTTAAATCTAAATAACTCAAAATAAATATTAAAATAATCATAAAAATCTGAAAAAATTACAAAAAAATATATTTTGAACATAAAAACCCTAGAAAAATATTTGCGATAATTTTATATTCATAGGTTTACTACTATAATTAGGAGAAGCTCTAAACATTAGTTTTACCCATTTAACTAAAAATAAATACTAACATTATTCCAAAAATTCTGAAATAATTCCAGAAAATAGATAATAATATTATAAACCCTAGAAAATAACGTGGGTCTATTCTATATTCTTAGGCTTGCACAATAAATTTTACAAGTCCTAAAAATTAGTTATTAGTCTAAATAACTCCCAATAAATACTAAAATTATTCAGAAAATTCCCAGAAAATTCTAGAAAATATATTTGACTATTTAGAACCTAAAATAAAATTTTGAAATATTTTTAATTAAGGTTGAACATAAAATAAATTCTTCAAAGTCCTAAAAAATTAGTGTTACTAGTTTTTAATTAACTAAAAATTATGGAAAAATCTCAATAATCTAAAATAGCCTAAAAATAATTATAAATAAATATTTATATAAGTAAATATACTAAAAAAATTATTTTCTAATTAACTAAGAGAATACTCTAAATAAATTCAACATCTATAATAAATATAATAATATAAAATATACACAAAATACCTATTTTGGGTGAGGGAGTTTACAATCTACCCAACTTAAAATAATTTTGTCCTCGAAATTAAAATAAGGCATAATTTGTTAAATCCTTCACATTCGTACATAAGGTACGTCAATCGCAATCTCTTCCAAAAATTTGAATAACAAAATATATTCAAATCTATTGCGATCACTTCAAAATTAAGATAATCATTGTTCAAATCAAAATTCAACCTATTGTAATCTCTTCTCACTTTTCCAAATCATCAATATCCAAATTTAAATTGAATCCATATAATATCTTCAAGATTTAAATAACCCATATCAAATTTTACCTCACGATCTCCAACTATCATACTCTCCTCTAGAAGTAATTCGAGTCCAATATTATTCCTATTTTCACTTATAAATTTTTTTTGTATTCTTCACTTTTTAAATTTCATTCACATCCTTAATATTTCAAATAGGTAGTCCAACCATCAAATTTTAATTCTTAATTTAAATCATCAAATTGAAAAATAATTTAAATGCAGTCCACCAATGTTCAAGTCTGAAATTATATATTTATCCTTCAAATTTAAATTGATGATTTTGCCTTCAATACTCAAAAATTTAAATCATGTGCTCAAAGTATAAATATTTGGTCCGCAATATCAAGATTTTAAAATTCGTTAAATTCTTATTATCTTAATCCTTCTTTTAAAATTTCTCAAAATTAAAATGACTTGAATCTCCCAATCTAATCTTACTTGATCACAATCTAAAAGAAATTCCTCTTAAGTTGGCAATGCACTGCTACCCAACTTAGAATTTATCCATCTATCACAGAAGGCTATATACTTTAAGAAAAATATTCCTTAATTTATTTACTCATGTCATTCAATCCTCAAAACTTTAACGCCGATTATATCATATATGATATGTCCTTAATCACAAAAGAATAATCCTCAAGTATGTGATCGGCCTACGGGGTATATTTAGTACTCTCTGTGTATCAAACTTATACCAAGCACGAGGTTTCGTCTTTCCGAAATAAGGGAAGATGGAGACCAATAATAAAGAGTTCAAGGGTGAGGTAATAGAATAGAAGTATCGGGATCAAGGAGTTTAAGGAATTCTAATGGGAATTGTCAAAGCAGTTGTGGATTGAAATCCTATTTTGGTAATTCTTTGTTCGCATGCTCGTATTAGTACAGTTATGTAACCGATACGATCATCTCAGATATATCTAGGGACAAGTATATTCGTCTACCAATCACTACATATCTCAATCCACGTAAAGTAGTATTACGAAGGGCGAATCAAGCGCACTAAGGTTAGCTAGACCTTAATACACTGATTCTAAAATATATTAGTAGGCGTCCCCAATAATACATATCTCATGATCAAGCTCGATAAAAGAGTAAGCTTGCAAAACTAGGCTATAATAGCAGCATAAGTCAAGGTAGTGCAGCAAATATAAGTATGCTAGATGATGATGAAAGAAGGTACAAATTAATTCAAGTTCACAAAACAAAACAACTAAGCAACAATAATAAAAGACTCTACAATCCCTACAGTTATCATACAACCTCCTTGTCTATGTCGCTAGTCGACCAAATATGGGCAAGGACCTCTAACTTCTATTGTCTGAATAACCACTGTCGTCTTATGCAAGTATACAATTAATGTTGTTCAATCACACTTCAATAATAGGTCAAAAGACTATGTGATACTAGGTTGTGAGGTATACTACCCAACTTAAAACAATAAACTAATACTGTGACAATCTTAAGGGTATCGTAGAAGCTCCTGTTAAGGTCTTCGAGAAGGGGTCTTGGTACTTGTTAGGGTATCCTCTTATATTACATAGGTCATGGTCGTCTTAACTCTTAGTCATAGTGCAAGTGTCAATAGTAAGAATGGAACAGTTACTGGCCTCAAGGAAAAGGGAATATAACTCGTATTGAGGTGTGGTACAAGTTACGTAATTTAAAACTAAGGGATAAGCACCAGGTCTCAATCTACAAGAATAACTTAACTATCAAGTTCTAACTACTAAGCACACAATTTCAAAATTCAAGATTACAACTATAATCCTAGCAAACTATGTGTCCTTAACAAAAAAATAAATTACTTGGCCTACTATCAGAAGTGTCAGGTGGCACAAGTTGAAAGATAAAGAAAAGAATAACGTAATTTTGGTCGTCGCACAATTAGCGAACGCTATGGTCACAGGGGAATAATATATAAAAATAGAGGGGCTCTAGATAGCATCATGGTTTTCCAAGGGAAATGGGTATGCTAGTCTCTGTGTTTGAGGTATGATTAGGAAAATATTCTATGAATTGCTCTTGGCTTTCTAAGGTACTGTCTGCTTATCTCAAGACAAGAATCTAAATTTATGGTTCTCCAATACTCATCTAACAGCGTGGGTTAGGTTCAGTCCTAATATTCACTTTGGTTTTCTATTGGTTTCTCAATGCTAGGGGCAACCATAATTGTAAACTTCTAACTAACTCTAGTAGTGTCTATACTACTCTCAAGTCCTCATAACACATCAGGGGGTAATGGTAAACCAATTCTAGAGATAAGGAATTCTAGGGTTCACTAGACATCCTAAACTTAGTGGTGTGTCAGCACTCTAGTTGTACTCTTAATAGGAAGGTTACCCTACTTATCATCTAACAACAGGAACTTCTATATTCTATGAGAGACTATACTAAAGGAACTATTATGGGAGTACAAGAATCAAGCAGGATGCAATCATTCAAATAGAATAGATTAGAAGAAAGATGAGTCATAGTCAATTGTGGATGAGATCCTATACTCTAGTCCTAGGTGCAGGCTTGTTCGGTACAGTAACGTAACCGAGACAATATGCTCTCGACCTGCATGGGCCACCACAAAAATATGTCACGCCCCAGTCCCAAAATACGTAGGACTAGGAACACGTAAGCATGCCAGCCGCATGGATATGGCAACTCCAATATATGGAAACCAAATCCACACGTACGCTATAATATGAATATCAAGTCCACAAGTGGTATAAAATGTATCACAAGTCGCAGGGTATAATCTAAATCTCATCCGCGAAAATCAGATATAAATAATAACCAGCATCTATATAACTAGATCTCAACATAAATATCTAAGGATGATAGTTGGATGGAAACAAATCCACTACCAACTCGAATGGAAAAGTACAACACAACAAATACAATATAGGAATACCAGCTAACGACCATGGGCTCGAAGAGAAGACATCCTCGCAACACAAGTAATCATCCAAATCTGCGCTCCTGCAATTACTCAAGAACAGATACACCTGGCAGAGGACCAGGTCCTCAGAGGGACGTAACAAGATACAGAAAATATGAGCCAATTTGAATACAGTAAACATGCATCATATTTGAAAATAGATAAGTACGCTGTACAGGACAATCTATATGAATGCAAATAAGGACAACTTTTCGACGTATGGTCAAGGGTAGGCTACTCAATCTAATCCTCACAAGCTCACGCTCGTCAGTGGACATCATCAGCCGACATACCGCGGGGGTAGCGACCCTCGGACTCCATCAATCGACATACCGTGGGGGTAGCGACCATCGGACACGACCCACCATAGTGCATGCTAGTGACTACGGTGTTACCAGAGTGGTTAAAAGCCCATACGCCTAATGATTGTCCTCCCATGATACTAGGTGCCATGTGTGTGTCAACATATATAATACATAGTAATGACTGGAGGAAAACTACACATGCAAGAACTATACAGAAATGAAATAAATAAACAAAAATATAAATAGCATGCAAAGTACTGTAAATAATTTGGCAAGGTATCTTGCCTGGGGTTCTGCTGCTGGTATGAATCAGAGTTCAAGTCACAGTCCAAATAGCCTATGTATTATAAATTTATCACGTCAAAAGATAATTTATTTTAATTTATTTAATTCTAGAATAATTACTCTAAAATCCTATTTTAATCTTATTATTCTAATTTTTATGTTAATTCCTAAATTTTGTCCAAAGAAACTGAATTTTATCGACTAGAGACTCATGGCACACAAATCGAGGCGATCTGTTGACCAAAAAGTCAACTGACACAAACTCAACTTTCATGCATGATTTTCTATAGATTTTAGCGTTAAAAATATGCTAGAATTTATGGCTCATCCGAATTCAAATTCGTTTGGAAATTATGGCACATACAAATTTTGTATTATGCACCGATGGTTAAATTCTAACCTAGAAGTTCTACAGAATTAACAGTATATAAATACTTCGAATTAAATTCAAGAAAAAACATATGTCAATGATCTCAATATTAGCTTTCCGAAACTTTAAACGGTTCATGATTATGATTCCTGGTTCTTCCGAAATTGCGAAAATATTGAAACACGTCTATTTTCGGACATGCTGTGCTCTATGAATTTTACAGAATTTAATACTTATAATTTCTTAAAATAAATTATATAATCAGAAAGCTAACCTCAATATCTTTCTAACGCAAGAAACTATGCCTCGTTTGGAGTCCGGAGCTATGCGCAATGACTTATGGAAGATGAAGGAACCCTAGATGGCAATTCTCCAAAATCTCTCTCTCTCTCTCTAAGATAATGGGATAATTAGGGTTATAATAATAATAATATATATATATATATATATATATATATATATATATATATATATATATAGGGATGTACCTGCAGCTGAAGGGATATTTATAGGCTGACACATGTCAGAATCTGATTGGATGGTTTTTGTTATATTATTTGTTTTTGATTTGCCTTTATCAAAACATTATTTAAGTCATTTTAAATCTAAATAACTCAAAATAAATATTAAAATAATCATAAAAATATGGAAAAATTACAAAAAAATATTTTGAACCTAAAAACCCTAGAAAAATATTTGGGATAATTTTATATTCATAGGTTTACTACTATAATTAGGAGAAGCTCTAAATATTAGTTTTACCCATTTAACTAAAAATAAATACTAACATTATTCCAAAAATTCTGAAATAATTCCAGAAAATAGATAATAATATTATAAACCCTAGAAAATAACGTGGGTCTATTCTATATTCCTGGACTTGCAAAATAAATTCTACAAGTCCTAAAAATTATCAAAAAATTCTAGAAAATATATTTGACTATTTAGAACCTAAAATAAAATTTTGGAATATTTTTAATTAAGTTTGAACATAAAATAAATTCTTCAAAGTCCTAAAAAATTAGTGTTACTAGTTTTTAATTAACTAAAAATTATGAAAATTTTTCAATAATCTAAAATAGCCTAAAAATAATTATAAATAAATATTTATATAAGTAAATATACTAAAAAAATTATTTTCTAATTAACTAAGAGAATACTCTAAAAAAATTCAACATCTATAATAAATATAATAATATAAAATATACACAAAATACCTATTTTGGGTGAGGGAGTTTACAATGTGTGCTAGGGGGGTGTCGGGCAGCAAGGAAATGAGAGCAGCAGCATGTAGCAATGAGACCAGTAGCTGCAGAAATGAGAGCAACTGCAGCATGCAGCAATGAGAGCAGTAGCATGCAACAATGAGAGCAGCAGCTGTAGAAATAAGAAAAATAACATGTAGCAATGAGAGCAATAGCTACAGAAATGAGAGCAGCAACATCATAAAACAAGTAAGCAGTAGCAGCAGTGCACCAATGTGCACTACTATAGGAATTAACATCAGCAGTAATGGGGAAGTGAGCATGTGCACATGTGTGCACATGTAAGTAGCTAAAGTAGAATATGTGTGGGCAGTGAGAAGTCTGTTCTAGACTTGGTCTTAGCTAAGAGATTAGCAATATGAAAAAGCTCGGGTAATTTTATTGTATCTAGTGTTGGAGTTCAACTATTGACATGTAGGCAGTATATGCGGAGATGCTCTGGGTGGCTGGAGCATGTGAGTTCTCTTTGCAGCTTCTCCCTGTGGTGCTCTGGCTGGTGCTGATGTGGCTGGTTGATGAATCATTAGTGCTTTCTCTCGACGTTCGGGGCAATCCCTTATCGAATGCTGTCTGGATCCGCAAACTAAACATAATTCCAATCTGCGTCGGCATTCCTTGGCGAGATGGCCTACCTTGCCATAGTAGTGACAAGTAGGAAGGAGTAGTGCTAGTGGTGTAAATGCTCTATGTGGTGGATTCATCTGTGGTCGCTTTGCAGCTCTTTCCTGCTGTGCTTGGTCTAGTGCTAATACATATGGCCGCTTCTGGCTGGACTCTCTCCTGGTGACGTGCTCCATGCATCGGGCTACAGCAAGGACGTCTGTATCTAAAGTAGTTGCAACGGAGCTGATTTACTTCTGTAGCTCAGAGCTAAGTCCGTTAAAGAACTTCTCCGCTTGGCTTTGCTGGGCCTCTTGATGAACCTGTTGTTGGGCTTGCATCATTGACTAGATCATTTGGAACATCTGATGTTCGTCCATAGCCTGTCCTTATGGAAATACGGGCATTGGTGGTGTGAACTGTGGCGGAGGTGGAATGTCGTCTCGCCAGAATCTTGAAGAATGCTGACCTGCTTGATTGCTTTGTTGTGTTGTTTGACCTCTACCCACTGATGTCATTTCTTCTTCATGGGTAACCACAAAACCTTGTGGTGTTCCTACAAGAGTCTCGTCGCTTGCTGGTGGATCCATTACTCTGTATCCAAAATAAACTATAAGAGACGCACAGAGGAATCAAGGCAGGATGCAAGTCAAGAAATTAATTCGAATCCAATATATAGATCAAGAACGATTCAATCAAGTGGATGAGATCCTATAACTTATCCTATCCTTGTCGCAGGCTTTCTCGGTTCCTTAGTTGAAACCAAAATAATTTAGTCGTTGACCTGCATGGGCCACCACAAAAAACTATGTTACATCCCAGTCCCAAAATACCGAGGGACTAGCCACGTGGCAATGACCAGCAACACACTCCAATGGACAAACCTAATTTAATTGACCCGTTAGAGTGTACTTAAGCTATAAAACAACAATAAAGGTCTATAATACAAGTCACAGTCTAATTCTAATCTCATCCACAGAGATAAATCAATATCAAAATAACAACATATAAACCAACATCAAGTCTCAAATAAAATATATCGGGGAACAACTCGATAATGAGCTTGATACAGCAGTTCAATAGACAGGAAATAAAAGAGTCTAACAATAACAAAAACTGAGTATAAATAAGGCAGATGCTCAGGAGAAATCCTCGGCCATCACCTCGTCATCTGGTTCTGGTACTGCTCCAGCGTCTGCTCTTGTCCCGTATACCTGGGGATAGATCTCCTCTGATATACCTGGGGACATAATCCAGATCCAGGTCCTCAGGGGACATAACAAGGTACAAGAATAACTCAAGCCAAATAAATGCAGTATATAAAAATGTATCAATAGGACAAACTATGTAACCAGCTAAGTGATATGCAAAATAAGAGCATCACTAGAACTCAGGCTGAGACTACTACAAGCTTTGTGTCGGGGATCCTGTAGCAGTAATATCACGTAATGGGCCAAGCTCGGGTGTAGAGTCTTGAGCACTACAATAATAAGGGTTATATATATATAATTAGCCTGTAGCCTGTGTGTCTCTCCCCACCCAATGTAATCACACGTCTCATGTTCATGACACGCAAGATCATATCTAATACAACAAGTCATATGATAGTTATACATATATAATATCTATGCCACAAATCCTGTAACCTATACAGAATCACCATGAATATATCAGGAAAGATTCTATCACATGAATAGTATCAAGTATCCTATGGTATGACATACTTGATAAAGCAAGCACGAAAAATATATATGATCGCAATATTAATTCTCTAAGTGACGTTACACGACTCCGCGTGCGGCGTCGACATTCGAATACTATTCGGATGCTAAGCAACGTTACACGATCCTAGGTTAAACATATATATCACTTAAATAAATCAAGATAATAATATGAAGCAAGTACTGCAAGATTGGCAAGGTACACTTGCCTGGGGTTTGGTTTCTAACAGTTGCTTCGGTCACAGCAAGATCTTTAGGTACTCCTCCGGATGCTGAAATAATCATGACCATCATGCTCAGAAGATATGAAATAGCTAGGATTGCCTATCTATAAGTCTAATTTGGACACAGGGACAAATTGACAGTTTTTGGTCAAAGCGGGGTCCACATGTGGCCCACTTTGCACCGAAAAATTTGTCAGAGAATAAAGTTTTCCAAATTCATCAAACTTAGTGTCTACAAGTCCAGAACAACGATATGAACCCAACGGAATATCCAAAGCTAGATTCCGATGAGCCGATCATAAAATTGCCGGTCAAGTGGAGCCGTGGGGCCCGCGATACAGGATTTTGTCAACGTTCTCAGAATCAAACCAAACTTGGGTCACAGGACCAGCATAACGCTACGAATCCAATGGCGCAAGTTTTGTTTCGAAACAACGAGCACACACAAAGTTACAACGAGTTTTAGAATATGCCCGATACGGGATAATTTCGACGGATACGCGTTAATTTCGGTGTGCACGCACATCCAAATCAACTTTCGTAAAATTTTACACGTCCGTATTGACGATGCGCACCTTTCGGTGAAATTCGCACACGACCAAGTTGCCTCGTTTAGCGAGACGCACCCAGTTCAGGAAAATTTAGATTTTAAATAACCAAGTTTTTGGTCAACTTTACCCGAGAATAAAATATAATCTACAATATATTAAATTAAACTAATTACAGAGTTTAAAACTCAGTTATATGTTCAATTTTACTGTTCAGGTGAATCTTAGAATTATTAAACAGGTTGGACGTAAAACGGCCGTGAACTTGTGAGTTCGGGACAGTTTCAGAGGTCCAAAATTGGAAATATATTTTCCGGTTTTTGAGTCACAGTTTACGATCGACACAGGACACGATATCCAGTCTAATTGCACGGGGTTCGAGGGGGTCACGTAGCGAACATGTCACAACAGTCTGTTCGAAAAATAACGCAACGAGGAGAGAGAATGACTCACCGGAACAGGGAGTCAGAATCGACTAAATTGCATGGGGATAAGGCGGCGTGGCGTACGTCGGCGGCGGGTGGCGGCACTGCTACATTTGCTGGTCATCGGCGGCGGGGTCATCGTGTCATGGCGGAGTGGTCGCCAGAGTCGCCGTGGGGAGCTCGTCTGCCGGAGGATGGCGGTGGCGGCGATGAAGTGGTTTTGGCAGCGGTGAGGGTCGGTGTCCGGGGGTTGAGAGGGTTTTTATAGAGCTGGGTGGCCGGCCGTTTGGGGGAGGCAGACCGGAGGGGTCGCAGTGTGGAGGCGAGGGGTCTCGTCGGTTGGAGGCGGCGGGGAGACGAGGGGTCGCGGCGGTGGTTACAGGAAGTCGCCGGGGCGGGGATTCGTTTAGTTTCATTTACTGTAGCAATAGCTAATGGGTCGGGTTCGAGTTTGGGTTGGCGGGTACGGGTCGGGTTCAGATCCGACCCGCTAAGGTTTGGGTTGGGTTGGATTAGACCAGTTTATTCTAGTTTAATTAAAAACTATGTTTCTTGCTATTTAAAAATAGTTTTTGGGTCCAATAAATTTCAGAATTTTTTTTACTATGTCTATTTATTTATTTTACACTAAAAAAATATAATTTTTATAATATTTTAATATTTAATTTAATACTCATAAATATTTATTCTTTGAAGAACATTTATTTTAATTTTAAAAATTAGGAAAAAAACCAAAAATTTATATTTTAATTTCTGAAAAATCCGAATCTTTACACCTATGCATGTGGGGTGGTTTTTCATGGTTAAAACTCAGATTTAGAGTTTAATAAAAGAGAAAAAACTAAAATATATCTATTGGGAGATAGATTCCCAATAAAAATCTCTAAATGAAGAATGTAGCCTCCTCCTTGTAGATCTTGGCTTCCTCATTTTAGATCTATACTTTCTTCTTGTAGATCCTTGTTGTAGTAGCCTCCAATGAAGAATAGGGAAAGAATTTGGAAAGAAATTTGTAAAAGAATAGTGAGGGAATGAAGAAGTTTAAAAGGGGGAAAATTTAGATCTAATTGAAATAAGAAATAAGAAGAGAGACTCTCTCTCCTCCCTCCTAATATGGCCGGCCCTAGCCCCCTCTCCCAAGCAATGTAAAACCTTCAAAACACCCCTTGGGCCTCTCATAAAGAAATTAATTAAGGAGGAAAGGTTCTAGTCTAATGGATTTACTAATTAATTTATCCTCCTAATGAATGGGCCTAATTATTGGGCTCAGACAAAACCAAAATAAATGTTGGGTTTATGCATCTAACTAACTAGTTAAGTCTACTACACAAGTCCAAAATAAATACTAAATCTACAATAAATAAATAATTTAATAAATAATATAATAAATAAATAATCATATATGCATAATATTTAATACAATAAATCCTAAAATAAAAATATCTGTGTCAATTACCAAACTACTCTTGATTGAAAATGTGAGGGTGACAATCCTACCCACCTTAGAAAAAAAATTTCCTCGAAATTAAGGGAAAAAACTAACTATCAAAAATAAACAATACAATGCAAGAAAGAATTATACCTCACGGCTCGAACAGATATGGATATCTCTCGCTCATCTCGGCCTCTCGCTCCTAGTTAGTCTCTCCTGGCGAGTGATGCCTCCACGCGACGCTCTCCAAAGGAATCATCTAATTCCTTAGCATATTCTCTCTCCGATCCAGAATCTCAACTGGCTGCGCTGGATAGCTAAGAGTATGGCCCACCTCTATCTCTGAGTGATCCAACACATGACTGGGATCTGCCACGTACCGTCTCAGCTATGACACGTGAAATATATTGTGCACTCCCTCCAATGTAGGTGGTAAGTCTAGTATATACGTAACTGCACCGACCCTTTCAAGAATACTGAAAGGTCCAATGAATCACGAACTAAGCTTTCTTCCTCTACCGAAACGAATCATGCCACGTGTCGGAGAAATCCTCAAAAAAACTAGACCGCCAACCTAGCACGAAACACAACCTTAGCACTCTAAAAAAACAATCACAAGCAATGCAAAATAAAATCTATACCTCAAACTCCAAAGGTCTCCGATGGCTATCGGCCCAATTTCGCTGTCTGTTCTACGCCACTCGAAGTCTATCCCTGATGAGCTTTACCTTCTCAGCTGCGTATACTACCATCTCTGGTCCCAATAAAGCTCTCTTACCAACATCATCCCATGATAACGGAGTGCGGCATCTCCGTCCATACAACGCCTCAAACGGTGATATCTCGATACTAGCTTGGTAGCTATTGTTGTAAGAAAACCCTACCAAGTGAAGATGATCCTCCCAAGAATCTTCAAAATCTAAAATATAGATGCGTAGCATATCCTTGAGAGTTTGAATATTCCTCTCCGAATGCCCATTTGTCTGAGGATGATATGTGGTACTGAACTTGAGTTGAGTGCCCAGGCTAGTCTGCAAACTCCTCCAGAAGTGGGATGTAAAGCGACTATCCTAATATGAGACTATGCTCATAGGAACACCATACAATCTAACTATCTGGCGCACATACATCTCCGCGAGCTTCTCCGTAGATGTACCCACTTTGAATGGCAGAAAGTAGGGTGATTTGGTCAACCTGTCCACGATGACCTAAATCGCATCTTTACCATCTAAAGAACGCGGAAGTCCTAAAACAAAATCCATCGTTACATGCTCCCATTTCCACTATTAAATGGGTAAAGGCGAAAGCAATCCACCTGACCTCTGTCTCTCCGCCTCTACCTGCTAGAAAACCAAATATCTGGATACGAAGCTAGCTACCTCCCGCTTTATACCATACCACCAAATATGCTCTCTCATGTCCCTATACATCTTGTTGGTACCTGGATGCATAGAGTACTGAGATCGATGCGCCTCCTGAAGAATCTTCTCGTGCAATGCTCCACTCGACACACACAATCTGATACCGTGTCGCAATGATCCATCCTCTGCAATGCTGAAGTCCTCTGCCAACCCTATCTGGACCTATTCTCTGATGCTCCTCAAAGACTCATCCTCAAACTGTGAGGCTCTGATCTGGTCCATCAATTCTAACTGTACCTGAAGTCCCCACATTTGTGTTGTGACTCCAAGAACTAATACCTCAATGCCCAAGCTATCAAGATCGGCCAATAAGTGTTTGTCTCTCGTCAAATACATAGCCACTGGATATCTTCTCAAGGCATCCACGACTATGTTGGCCTTCCTTGGATGGTACTGCAAAGAAATATCGAAGTCCTTCATCAACTCCAACCATCGTCGCTGCCTCATGTTGAGCTCTTTTTGTGTAAACACATACTTCAAGCTCTTGTGGTCTGTAAAGATCTCTACTCTCTCTCCATACAAGTAGTGTTTTCCTAATTTAAGAGAAAAAATAACTGCTGCCAACTCCAAGTCATGGGTAGGATAATTCTTCTCATGCGGGCATAATTGCATGGAAGAATAGGCAACCACCTTCCCGTTCTGCTGTAACACACAACCCAGACCCTTACCTGATGCATCACTGTATATAGAAAATTCTCCTGGTCCTGATGGCAATATCAATATTGGAGCTGAAGTCAACCTCTTCTTCAGCTGCTTAAAAGCAGACTGACAATCCTCAGTCCAGATGAACTCCACGTCATTCCTGGTTAGTCTAGTCATCGGCCCCGCAAGCCTAGAAAAATCCTGAATAAATCTCCGATAGTAACCTGCCAATCCGAGAAAACTTATGATCTCTGCTACTGAACTCGGGGTAGACCACGAATCAACTGCTGAAATCTTCTTCGGGTCTACTAAGATCCTGTCTTCTGTAATCATATGCCCAAGGAATTCAACCTTATCAAGAAAGAACTCACACTTCGAAAGCTTGCCATATAGCTTCTCCTTCCTGAGGGTCTCCAGAACTATCCTCAAGTGCTTATCATGCTCCTCCGGGGTCTTCAAATATATCAGTATATCATCAATGAAGACTACCACAAACTGATCTAAGTACTGATGAAACACCTTATTCATCAGGTTCATGAATACCACTGGGTCATTGGTCAACCCAAACAGCATCACCAAGAACTCAAACTTCCCATACCGAGTCCTGAAAGCTGTCTTCGGAATGTCTTCCTTCTTCACTTTCACCTGGTGGCACCCCAACCTCAAGTCTATTTTGAGAATACCTTTGCTCCGCTCAATTGATCAAACAAATCGTCGATCTGCGACAAAGGGCATTTGTTCTTGATAGTGAGGTTGTTAAGTACCCTGTAGTCGATACACATGTATACCGACCCATCCTTCTTTGGTACAAAAAGTATCGGAGCACCCCATGGTGATGAACTAGAGAGGATAAAACCCTTGTCCTGCAACTCATCCACCTGCTTCTTCAACTCTGCCAGTTCGTTGTCATTCACTCTATAGATGTGATATGATATTGGCTCTGCATCTGGCAACAAATCTATAGAGAACTCCACATCTCTGTCAGGTGACAATCCCAGCAACTCCTCCGAAAAGATGTCCATATACTCTGCAATCAATAAATGTGGCGGCTCCTGCTCTTTTACCAAAACTCCACAGAAGTTACCTTCGATCTATTGTACTGCTCCTTTGACAAACTCAAACTCTAGATCTCTCGATGCCTGGAATAAAACTCTGCCTCCACGATAATTGATACTAGAATGATGCCTACTCAACCAATCCATCTCGAGTACTATATTATAGCTCGAAAGTGGCATTACAAGTAGACATACGCCCAACTCTCGGCCTCCTAAGGAAAATATCTAGTCCTTGCAAACACCACTGACCAGGATAATACTACCCCGGTCGTGATTTTGCAAGTTCTCGCCAACGGTTCAGACTCAAGACGATGTCTCAGAGAAAAAGATACAGATACAAAACTATGCGAAGCACCAGAATCAAATAAAGCATGAGCTGGAAAAGAATTATGATACTAAACCTGAGATAACATCGTCGACTGGCTCCTCCTCCTCGACAATCAAGGCAAAAGCTCGCCCCTATCGCTGGGCACCTCTCTACTGCTGCTGGTACTGAGCAAACTGCTGCTGTTGTGGTGGTAGAGGTTCTCTCTGCTGTCCCGCTGGTGGTCTTGCGGGTGCTCTCTATGCCTGAGCTCCGCCCTGAGCTGGACGAGTTGGAACTTTAGGACAAGCCCTCAACTGATGGTCTCCTGATCCATAGAATAAGCACTGGCCCACTCTCATCCTGCATGCATCACATCCATGTCCTTGCTTCTTACAGAAAGTACAAGGAATAGTTGGTCTCTGAATCTGGTGCATCTGATGTGCCGGCACTCTAGCTGGTCGGTGATACTGCTGCCTCGTATACTGGAAGTGCCTCTGGTGCTGCTACTAAAAATGAGGCCTCTTTATTGGACCTGTGTTGGTACTGGATCCTCCTGTGTCCCTCGGCCTCTTAGAGCCAAGCTCTAAATCATCCTCTGCCCGCTGTGCCTATCTCAGAATCTCCTCGAAAGTAGCGGTAGGATCTTCATTTATATGGGATTTGACCTCCTGGTTTAGGCCCTTTCTGAACTTCCTGTCTTTCCCTCTGGGGTTCTGTCCCTCCACGAAGCGACCTAGTCTACAATACTCTGCTGCGTACTCATCCACTGATATACCTTCCTGAACGAGATATTGGAACTGGCTCTCTAGAGATATCAGAGCCACATCTGAAAAGAACTTCTCCTTGAAGAGCTTTTTAAAAGCTTTCCAAGTAAGTCCTGGTACTGAGATCCTGGGGTCTGTCCTGAACCATGTCAACGCAATGTCGAACATCATGCACCTCGCCGCCTTTATCTGCAACCTCTCTGGAATCTGCGCCAGCCGCATGTTTCGCTCGATGTCTTCGATCCAATCATCATTATAAAGGATCCTTTCTGTTCCTCTAAAGTCCTTCGACCCCATCCTCTTGAAGTCTATGATGGTCCTCGGCATTGGCTGCTGCGGGATAATCTGAGGTGGTGCCATATATGACTGGACTGTGGTAGCTTTCCCAACTGCTGTGAGCGCGATCTGGTGAGCATTCTCAATGTACTACCGTAGGAACTCTTATTGACACTGTTGTGCCTCCATCATATGCTGAAAGAGCACAAATATCTGTGTCTGATCGACTGCGGATAGTGGGGATGGAAGATCCCCAAAAACTGTCTGCGCTGACCTCTGTACCGGAGGTCGAGCACCTCCAAAAGCTGCTGCAAATACGCCCACCTGTACTGGTGAAGCTGACCTCCGGAATGTAGGTGCTAGAACATTGTCT
>JAYESA010000006.1:209706062-209738562 GCA_036927795.1 Iris macrosiphon | reverse complement strand
TATTCTATGTTTACTATCCTCGTTTGACTGATTGAGATATTAGATATTCTATATGACCCTAAGTGACTTGCTTGTAGAATGTACCCCCTTGTCTAGTTACAACCGTGGCCGCCGTACGACATTTTATACTTTGTACGGGATAGCTAGCCATGTCTGGCTTTGTATTTTGGTACTTTAGAGTGATAAGTCATAATTTCTCTGACCATAACAACAGGACGCTTCATAGTACTTGTAGACAATAACTACAAGATAAAACACCAGTACTTATAGGTCTCCATGCGACAGCGACCTCATGCGAAGGAATTTATATGCGGCAGTGACCTCATACGGAAATACTTTCATGCGACAGTATTCCCATGAATCCCTATGTGACACTGACCTCATACTTTTATGCGAAAGTGTTCCCATAAATCCCCATGCGGTAGTGACCACATACTTTCATGTGGCAGTGTTCCCATGAATCCTCATACGGCAACGACCTCATATGGCGGATATCCATATGGCAGAATCTTTCTGTTATAACCAACCGAGATCTTTAAGTAGCTGATGCAGGTCACGTGTCATGTGATGAAGAGTACCAACAACCCAATAATCTAACGAGAACTTCATGTATCATGTTGATGACGGGTGCCAATAACCTAATATCTCAACAATGGTAAATCTTAATCAAGTGTCACATGTCAGCTATACCGTGACATGCGCACACAAATCACAGGTGCATTCTGTTGAGAGAGAGCCATGTGGTAGCTTAAAACTTGTATGCATGAACTAAAAATGGTATTTTTCTTTAGCTCATGCACGTGCATGGCCATCTAATAATGGCTATACATATCAGGGACATGTGTTCCCACAAACACATACATGCAAGGGATGAGGGATAGAGCAGATCCAAGATCCTAGTTGCTGTCTTTTCATGCCAGTGAGGGAAAGACTTTGCAACCCCCTTCGTCGGTCGATCGTTCCCAGAG
Source organism: Iris macrosiphon (assembly GCA_036927795.1). Lineage (NCBI taxonomy): Eukaryota > Viridiplantae > Streptophyta > Magnoliopsida > Asparagales > Iridaceae > Iris > Iris macrosiphon. The sequence continues at coordinate 209,737,594 of JAYESA010000006.1, read as the reverse complement.
TAAAGGAATCAGCTGCAGTACTCGATCTCCATTGTCACACTTTCCCAGAATCAAATCAATTGTACATAGAGTTTTTGTTTAGGAATTCTTTATACTTTTCTCTTTTGGTTGTATTTATAATCAAAAGTTAGGAAAACTTGTTATTTTTTAATGTCAACAAAAATGTCGACTCTGCTAGGCATTTAGGCCTTTCATGCATCTTTGAAGGATTAGTTAGCGAGCAGGACCACTGGTCGCTCTTCTATTTTTGCTTCGCCCTCAGAATATTCGAGCATCACCGTATGACCTGTCGAGCCAGTGGCTTATTCCTCCTTGCAGCCCTCTTTGACTCCGGCTACACTGAAAGAGCTTGACGAGAACGTCATACTCTCTATTCGGAGCTTCTATATATTTTTGATACAAGGGGTCGAGGGCATGCTGGAAGTACTTTGCCGAGGGCTAAGTCCACTCTCTGAGGGGTCTCCCTAGTTTAGAACAGATGGCTGACCTCCTGGCCCAAAGTTTGGTGGAGGTAGAGGAATGCCTGATATAGCTGCAGTAGTACTAATAGGTAGATATGGTGATGTTAATATCCCATGAGTACAACCAGTTCTCGAAGAAGGTGGAGACGAAGAAGGCCTTCTTTGCTTCCTCTATGGAAAATTTGCAGCGCGACCTCCTGGACTTGCAAGAGAAGCACGATCGGCTGAGAGATCCCAGGAAAGGGTGTCTCTCCCGGTGGAGGGACCTGACTGAGACCATTAGGAAGCTGTAGTTCGAGCTTGCTGTACTAGAGAATATGCTGCGGAGACCCAGAAGGAAGATGAGGCAATCCGGGCCGAGGTGAGCCAAGTGGCGAAGAACACGGCTGGTCTCAAGGTTATGGTACAGAAACTCGAGGACAACTATGAGTCCTTTGCTCACTACGAAGATCCCGAAGTCATGGCCAAGAGGTTGAGTACCGGGCCTAGGTAAGCCTGGATGGCCATATAGCCTGTCTCTATGAGTGCATAGTAGAGTTATGCTTCGACTCACAACACCAGTAGCTCTTTCTTTGCTTTTTTTGCCTTCGAGCTTGGGATCTTGACAATCCCTCAAATGTAGTTTTCTTTCAATTTCTCTTCGTGGAAAGAAATAAAAGTTATTCCATTTATTGCAATTGTTTGTGTGAGCTTTGGATACCGTACTAGAGGTAATATGGACATAGTATAATATCACAGTATGTTTAGGATATCCTACTGAGGGACTTAAATGGACTTATTACTTCTTGCGCACTGGAGTGCCAGTAGTAAGTTCGAGACAAGCCATGTGTCACGATCCGCACCCGGAATAAGGGTACGAGTAGTGAGCAACGCCCAGCCTACGCCGCAACATCGGTGGTAGAGCGCTGTATAGGTCAACTCTACTATCTAAACATCTCATACAATATATATATGGTACATGTGAATTATCCCAACTCCAAATGGAAGAAAAATATAGTATCTGATAATGATAAACTATACTTAATCATAATATAAACTAAGAAAAATAAAGCATGAGATAGAATAACGAAAGAAAAGAGTCACGTACATCCACAATCCTGAAACAATATATACATGCCATAAGCGTTAATAAAAGTCTAATACAAGTCTAACAAATGATCTAAACCTCCTCAGGATCTGGTACTAAGTCCTCATGTTCTAAATGAATATCCTCTAATGGTACACCGTCCTGCGGTCCATAGTACGTAGGACACTGGTCTACGAGCCAATCATCTAAAAAATATATCCAGTCAGGATTGGAGTAAAGTACATAACTCAAAAAGCAGTTTCAAATACATAATCGAGATATATAACAGATAATAGAAAATGATACAAGATAACTAAACATCAGAAAGAGATAAACTAGAGTGAACATGCAATATACTAGAATAAAAAACAAGCAATAAAATAACTGCAATAATGGAAATAAAAACTAGGTAATGTGCCATGGAATATAAGTTTATTATGTGATCGGTTTAGGTTGAACACGAATACAATATGGTAACTCGATTACACGTGTGATATGTAATCGACATGTATATAAATACACTGTGGCTTGATCATACAACCAACTCCTATTCTCCCATCCCCAACTAATATCAATGGATCCAATTACGACATGTTACGAACACGAATATGGATACACTGAATACGAGTAGTGTGTGAACACGAAGTACACGATAATCAATACCCGATACACATGATGAAATACATGTGAAGGAGTACCCGCTGAATACGGTAAGGGATATCATCTCCTGACAGGATCCATATAGTACCAGTCCATGAAACCATTATGTCAGAATCAAGTATACAGTTCTAGAATATAAGATATATACACTATTATAAAATAAAAACTAACAGAGAAATGTACTCGCCTCTGGTCCTGAGCAAATGGTATACCTCAGTATCCAAGCTGGTGTCGGAGTCATCTAAATTTGGATATCATGTCAAATTGGGTATAAAATAAATAATAATGAGCTAAAATGCAACTATACATGCTTTACTAGGCCATACTATGTCACAATAAGGTAATTGGGTCAAGATTGGGTACTAATTAGTCAATACTAGTTAAACTAGGTCCACACCAAACCAACTAGTCTATTTGGTCATTTAATTAATTCTCACCAATTAATCTAGGCATTAACTTATTCAAAACTTATTATTAACTAGCTATATATATGTATTCTACCTAATAGTAGCTAACTGATATTTATATACACTAACTCCTAACTGAAAACTGAACTTAACTAATAGACACACTAGTTATACTAATTAAAATCTGAACTTTATACTAATAGGTACTTAGCTTAATTAACTAATACACTATATACTAACTAATATTATCATATAACATGATACTTGTCACGCCCCGGACCCGCCCGGGCCGCCGCTCCGCCTTGCCCCGCCTCCGTATAGCCGGGATTATCGAACCGGGCACGAATCACCGCGCCTCGGCACGCCGGACGCGAATCACCGCGCCCGTCCCGCGGGTGCCAGGAAGGGATTTCGAGTGGCCCGCACGAGTGTATAGGGGACGTGATGCCATGCGAGCCTGGGGTTGCGCCCGCATAAGGCCAATCGTTTAAGTTGATAGTTGGCTATCATCGCATCAATCGAGTAAGCAGCAGAAAGGGACTTGTTGCAATGCAATGCATTTAGCCAACTGAGTATTTGGGACAATCGAGGCAACTTGGGTTCCTTTATGCAAAGGCATTCGTTCGTTCCATACATTATGCCCCCTTATACGATAGCATCTCGGGGCAACAATCAAAACCAGGATTCCGGGTCTTAGGGACTGTGGCACACCTATCGCTCCCTCGGACGATCCAGTACCTGCAAGCAAGTAAACTGTTGGTGGGTCAGCACTTTTATAAGTACTGGTAAGATAAAACAACTAGACAAAAACAAGGATTAACTAAAACCAACACTAAGTAATCATGTTATAAAATATTACATTACTAGTGATCTTTCTAGTTTTACCTAGGTTCTTTTCATGCAGTTCTAGCAGATTCATATTACATTGTTTGGAAACATCTATGGAAACAGAGTTTCATATGCGATATATAAGCAAGCAAGTCGTTCGTTCATGTTTCAGGTTGTGCGCAGCGTGTCTCGTGAGACTCCAGGGTCAAATGCATAGCTAGACACACATGTACGATCTTAGGGGCAGTCCTTTATCCAAGCCAACACAATGACTTAGCTATATGCAGGGCGGTCCCCGAGTATCTCAGGATCGGCAGCTGGTTGCATAGCATACCAATGACTCATTCATCTGATGCTAATGGCAGCTATGACACATGGTTGCTTTTTACTATCATGGCAGCAGTCGTGACACATGCAGTTCAGCTCTCTACCAAAAGCCATTGTCCGTCCGTATGCGAATGCATGGAACACTATCAAATAAACTCTAGTATGCAGACGAGACGAACCATCAGAACAGTTATCGTTATTGTGGGGTAATCTAACTTATCATTTAAACACATTCAGGCACAATATGGTTCTTTCGAAGCATAGACGATAGTTGTAGCGCCCCGTTCCTCCTATTCGAGGAGCGCGGCTAAGAAACACAAGACAGTATCGTTCGATCAGGATAGATTGAATTAAGAACTCGTCCTCGTTATGGATTTGTTTCTTCGGAATCGATTCCCATATTCAGTGGACTGCGCCCCAAGGATCGGCTTAGCAGCAGAGTCAGGAGGGACCTCTCCGCTGCTATCTTTTATTGCCTCGGTTTTCGATGTCGCTTGTTGCTTTCGTGCTTTGAGTTGGTTTTGGGATTTTCTTGTTTTCTTTGAACGGTTTTGATGGTTTTTATTGTTTTCGTTCATTGAACTGTACTTCAATTCTGAGATTGGAAAAAGAGGAAGAAGTATTAATCGAGCTGTTCGTGCGCAGGTGAACGAGCAGTAGGCGGCTTGCGAGCGGAGTCGTGAAGCGCCTCTTTCCTTCTCCTTCCATCAATCTAAGTGAGTGGCTACCAACCCGATTAGCTAGCCTTGCTTCCAAGCTTCACACCCAAAAATCTTGCATTCTTCTTTGTCCCGATCAAACGATACCAAGTAATAATAAAAGAGATCAAGATAAAAAGGGAATAGACTTGGAAATATGGCTTGTCAACTAAACTTATGAACGGTTATCATCATGTATGCTAGTTCATTTATAACTGTTCTATGAATCGTGCTAAGTATGGAATTATGCTTGTTATGAAATAAACTGTCAGGATGACTATGCAAAATTGTTATGCTATGGAACTAATTCTATGAGTGCTCTTGATCACGGACAACTTGTGCACAAGGTATGTTATGAGTTCCGCGGACGGTCACCGGGGCGCCGGGACCGATCCGATCCGGACGGAACGTATGTATAGTCGTATGTTATGGGGCAAAGTGTTATGCAGCGGGGCTCGCCACCTGCGTTGTATATCATTTGTGTCTTGAGACTATAACCCGCCCCTTTGTGGCATCAAGCCAGTGATCCTATGTATATTTAAACCTGTTGCATACTAACTTGTGTCTTCGTTTTAGGAAAGGCATGGTAAGTATTGTGCAGGTAATTCAGACGGGCAGGTAAAATCCACCGAACGATGGCACGTTCATTTTCAGTAAATTCTATATGCTGCTTACTTGTAAATGAACTAAGGCAAGAATAGAAACCCACAAATATGCATGCTTCATTTAAAACAACGTGTTGATTGGTATAGTTCGGCTAGCTCGCCTTCACCAGCATGTTTTGATATGCTGACCCTCGTTGAAACAGGTTCTCTGCACTAAGGCGAACCGAGCGAGGAGTCGAAGTCGTCTTCCCTATCCAGTCCAGCTGTTAGCGCACCTTCACCGCGCCCTTGAAGCATTTTGGAGCCAGAAGCTTGCAACTCTTCATACACAAATGCAACTTCGTGGCAAAGCCGTCCTCCAGCCTGGAGGTCTTTATCATTTTGAGTTTATAAAGGGATGTAATGTACATGACTGCTATCTCATTTTGAGTCATCTCTTTTGTAAGCCGTTCGGCATATTAGCTAACTCGTTCAAGAGTTTGTAATAGATGTTCATTATCAATAAAGAGAACTTTTCCATGTTTCAAATCTGTGTTTCAATTTATCTGCGTACTCTGAATGTGTGCTTGCTATGCAAATTATTAAAGCCTTGTGCGGGCGCAACCCCAGGCCCGCACGGCGGTCACGATTCGGGGGACGCCTCAATTGATTCTACGGAATTGGGTCATGACATAGTGGTATCAGAGCACAGATTCAAGTTCCTTAGACTTCGTGTTGGAAAAGTTCCTTTAACGATCAAATTCCTGTGCGAACTCTTAAACTCGCTAGGCCAAAATGAGATACATTCATGCAATAAGTCCATAATATATTATGATTCTAATATAATTTACCTTCTTTTGAAGGAATGGTACCAGCACAATCTGCAGCGCAACCATCGAACGAAACACAGGAAAGTAGTTCGGGCACTTCGGGAAGCCCTCAGAGCCAGCGCAGCATATCTCAAGTCGATCCGCTTGAGCGGATAATGCAAATGTTAGAATCGCAACGACAAAGAGATGATGCTCGCCAAGCCAAGTTTGAAAGCAATCTAGAGACCCGATTCTCAGTCCAGCAGAAGCAGGTAGATACCCTGCAACAGATAGTTCAGACTTTGGCTGTCAACCATTCCGCCGCAACAGCAACGACTCCGGTGGAACAGCCCGTGCTTGAAGTGGAGATGCCTCAAATCCCAAGGCCGAGGGACGTGACTGCCTTCAACTTGGGCCATTTCAAGAAAGTCTGCAACACCCCATTCAATGGGACTGAGGACCCAGTGGTAGCTCTAGATTGGCTAGCCGAGCTTGAAGATCACTTCGCTCTGTTAGAGGTTCCCGAAGATAAGCGCGTCGCCTGCGCGCAACTTCAACTCCGCCTCAACGCGCACGATTGGTGGAACGTGCATCGACGATCTCTCCAATTTGATCACGGAGAGGAGGCGATCTCGTGGACGACTTTTCGTGCCGCGTTTGAAGAGGAGTTTATACCCCCTCCAGTACAACGTCAAATGGAAAATAATTTCGTACAACTGAGGCAGGGCAGTATGACGGTGAAGCAGTACTCCGCCGAATTCAACCGACTCTCAAAATTCGCTAGGGCCTATTTACCTGATGTAGCGAGTCGAGCTAGAAGGTTTGAAGGCGGTCTGCGCCCTGCCATTCATGGGCACGTAGTCAATAATCAGTACGGGACAATGCGTGAAGTCATGAATCATGCCTTATCACTCGAACCGCAGTATCCCCACGTTTCCATCGGTGCTGTGCATACCTACAATTACAAACGCCAAGGCAACGATAGAGGAAATATCGCTGTAAAGCGCCCTAACCATGGCGGTTCACAAAAAGGAAACCCGAGACCATTCTGTGATTTCTGTAAAAGGCAAGGGCACACTACTGATAGATGTTACAGCAGAAAAGGTCTATGCTTCAACTGTGGCGGGCCAGGCCACATAGCTCGGGATTGTCCACTCCCCTCTAAGCTCCTGCCTCAATCCAATAACCCCTAACGGTTGGTTCTATTCTTAAGTTTCGGGACGAAACTTCCAATTAGTTGGGTAGGATGTAGCGTCCCGTTCCTCCTATTCGAGGAGCGCGGCTAAGAAACACAAGACGGTATCGTTCGATCGGGATAGATTGAATTAAGAACTCGTCCTCGTTATGGATTTGTTTCTTCGGAATCGATTTCTATATTCAGTGGACTGCGCCCCAAGGATCGGCTTAGCAGCAGAGTCAGGAGGGACCTCTCCGCTGCTATCTTTTATTGCCTCGGTTTTCGATGTCGCTTGTTGCTTTCGTGCTTTGAGTTGGTTTTGGGATTTGCTTGTTTTTTTTGAATGATTTCGATAGTTTTTATTATTTTCGTTCATTGAACTGTACTTCAATTCCGAGATTGGAAAAAGAGGAAGAAGTATTAATCGAGCTGTTCGTGTGCAGGTGAACGAGCAGTAGGCGACTTGCGAGCGAAGTCGTGAAGCGCCTCTTTCCTTCTCCTTCCATCAATCTAAGTGAGTGGCTACCAACCCGATTAGCTAGCCTTGCTTCCAAGCTTCACACCCAAAAATCTTGTATTCTTCTTTGCCCCGATCAAACGATACCAAGTAATAATAAAAAAGATCAAGATAAAAAGGGAATAGACTTGGAAATATGGCTTGTCAACTAAACTTATGAACGATTATCATCATGTATGCTAGTTCGTTTATAACTGTTCTATGAATCATGCTAAGTATGGAATTATGCTTGTTATGAAATAAACTGTCAGGATGACTATGCAAAACTGTTATGCTATGGAACTAATTCTATGAGTGCTCTTGATCACGGACAACTTGTGCACAAGGTATGTTATGAGTTTCGCGGACGGTCATCGGGGCGCCGGGACCGATCCGATCCGGACGGAACGTATGTATAGTCGTATGTTATGGGGCAAAGTATTATGCAGCGGAGCTCGCCACCTGCGTTGTATATCATTTGTGTCTTGAGACTATAACCCGTCCCTTCGTGACATCAAGCCAGTGATCCTATGTATATTTAAACCTGTTGCATACTAACTTGTGTCTTCGTTTCAGGGAAGGCATGGTAAGTATTGTGCAGGTAATTCAGACGGGCAGATAAAATCCACCGAACGGTGGCACGTTCATTTTCAGTAAATTCTATATATTGCTTACTTGTAAATGAACTAAGGCAAGAATAGAAACCCACAAATATGCATGCTTCATTTAAAACAACGTGTTGATTGGTATAGTTCGGCTAGCTCGCCTTCACCAGCATGTTTCGATATGCTGACCCTCGTTGAAACAGGTTCTCCGTACTAAGGCGAACCGAGCGAGGAGCCGAAGTCGTCTTCCCGATCCAGTCCAGCTTTTAGCGCACCTTCACCGCGCCCTTGAAGTATTTTGGAGCCAGAAGCTTGCAACTCTTCATACACAAATGCAACTTCGTGGCAAAGCCGTCCTCCAGCCTGGAGGTCTTTATCATTTTGAGTTTATAAAGGGATGTAATGTACAGGACTGCTATCTCATTTTGAGTCATCTCTTTTGTAAGCCGTTCGGCATATTAGCTAACTCGTTCAAGAGTTTGTAATAGATGTTCATTATCAATAAAGAGAACTTTTCCATGTTTCAAATCTGTGTTTCAATTTATCTGCGTACTCTGAATATGTGCTTGCTATGCAAATCATTAAAGCCTTGTGCGGGCGCAACCCCAGGCCCGTACGGCGGTCATGATTCGGGGGACGCCTCAATTGATTCTACGGAATTGGGTCGTGACAATAGTAAACATGTTCATGCACTCTAGGCAAGATTTCAGGATTCTCATTAAGCAGACACGATCGTTTCAAAGACAAGCTAGGTGAGTTCGTTCATTAACATGCAAGGCAGGTTCTATCATTCTCTTATGAAAATATTGCAAGCAAAAACTCAGATTATTATTAAGGCGTGCAAGAATCAGAGAACGAAGTTCTGCCCACTCACCTTGATACATAATGCCGACGCGGAGTGGGGCATTACATACTTACCAACCAACAAAAAGTTTTATCCTCGAAACTTCAAGGATAAACTTCTCGATATTCCGAGCAACGAAAGTTCCGTCCCTCGCCGTACTCAATCGAAACAATCAAGCAATTCAAGTTCAGAAAATATTTGCACTTTGAGAATATCTATGGACTTATTGTATGGAACGCTCTATTGCAATACCATATCGAGCAATATCTCAGAGTCATAGCAACGGTTTTGGGCCAGAAGATCGATTCCGCTCTGATACCATTCTGTTACGCCCCGGACCCGCCCGGACCGCCGTTCCGCCTTGCCCCGCCCCCGTATAGCCGGGATTATCGAACCGGGCACGAATCACCGTACCTCGACACGCCGGACGCAAATCACCGTGCCCGTCCCGCGGGTGCGAGGAAGGGATTTCGAGTGGCCCGCACGAGTGTATCGGGGACGTGATGCCGTACGAGCCTGGGGTTGCGCCCGTACAAGGCCAATCGTTTAAGTTGATAGTTGGCTATCATCGCATCAATCGAGTAAGCAGTGGAAAGGGACTTGTTACAATGTAATACATTTAGCCAACTAAGTATTTGGGACAATCAAGGCAACTTGGGTTCCTTTATGCAAAGGTATTCGTTCGTTCCATACATTATGCCCCCTTATACGATAGTATCTCGGGGAAACAATCGAAACCAGGATTCCGGGTCTTAGGGACTGTGGCACGCCTATCGCTCCCTCGGACGATCCAGTACCTACAAGCAAGTAAACTGTTAGTGGGTCAGCACTTTTATAAGTACTGGTGAGATAAAACAACTGAACAAAAATAAGAATTCACTAAAACCAACACTAAGTTTTACCTAGGTTCATTTCATGCAGTTCTAGCAGATTCATATTACATTATTTGGAAACATCTTTGGAAACAGAGTTTCATATGCAATATATAAGCAAGAAAGCCGTTCGTTCATGTTTCAGGGTGTGCGCAGCGTGTCTCGTGAGACTCCAGGGTCAAATGCATAGCTAGACACACATGCACGATCTTAGGGGCAGTCCTCTATCCAAGCCAACACAATGACTTAGCTATATGCAGGGTGGTCCCCGAGTATCTCAGGATCGGCAGCTGGTTGTACAGCATACCAATGACTCATTCATTTGATGCTAATGGCAGCTGTGACTCATGGTTGCTTTTCACTATCATGGTAGCAGCCGTGACACATGCAGTTCAGCTCTCCACCAAAAGCCATTGTCCGACCGCGTACGAATGCATGGAACACTATCAAATAAACTCTAGTATACAGACGAGATGAACCATCAGAACAGTTATCGTTGTTGCGGGGCAATCTGACTTATCACTTGAAAACATTCAGGCACAATATGGTTCTCTCGAAGCATAGACGATAGTGAACATGTTCATGCACTCTAGGCAAGCGTTTCAGGATTCTCGTTAAGCAGACACGATAGTTTCAAAGATAAGCTAGGTGAGTTCGTTCATTAACATGCAAGGCAGATTCTATCATTCTCTTATGAAAACATTGCAAGCAAAAACTCAGGTTATTATTAAGGCGTGCAAGAATCAGAAAACGAAGTTCTGCCCACTTACCTTGATACATAATGTCGACGCGGAGCGGGGCATTACAATACTAACTAACATAACTCACTAACTATTATATACAACTAAAAGGACTGAACTTGATGTGTATCAATGGATATACATTAGTGTACCAAAACTGATATACCTAAGTGTATCTACTGATACACACTACAAGTTAGCAGTTATCAGAGTTCACTTACCTGAATACTCAATTCACTCATTAAATCTCCTACCCCAAACTAACAACCATACTTAAAACTCCTCTGAATCTGGATACCAACTAACTATGCTTGCACAACAGGTATCTACCCTAAAGTCTAAAGCTTGGCCCTACCCGAGCCTAGGTATGCCTTACCCTCACTAACCTTGATACCCCATATGCTATGGAACTCCTACAGTCTTCATATTGCACAGCAGTGTACCTACACCACTACACCAAGCCAGTAACCCGAGCCCTATTTTCACTTGCTCTCTTCAGGACCTGCAGTTGAATGTAATTGCATTCAATTCTCAAGTGATACCCCATTGTTCATTTCCTTATCTATATGCCACACACACAACCACCGATACTAGTATTGATACTCAAACTTGCATATATCCTCAGCTCACACTGCCCGAGCATGCTGCTGTTGTAAATTGCTTGCTCGTGTTGTTGCTGCAATTGTTGATACTGTTGCTGCTGCTGTACTACGCAATTGCTAATACTGCTGCTGCACTATGCAATTATTGCTGGTGCTACACTATATAATTGCTACTGCACTATGCAATTGCTGCTGCTGCTGCTTCTGCTGCACTATGCAATTACTGCTGCAATACCGGACCCCCTTCACTCTACTCGAGCACAGTGTAACCCCCACATGCACCAACACCACACAGTGGCACATATAGCTGAAAACCCCTTCCTACAATCAGTCACCACAGGCATACCAACTCCTCTATGCTATCAAGACACACACACACACACACACACACACACACACACACACACACACACATATATATATACACACACTAGTGTTAATTATTCAAACACCTAGGGTATCAAATATAAGAAATTCATGATACGTATCCAATAAAGAACCAAAACCCAAGTTCTTCCATAATTATTATTTATATAAACTAATTACATCATAACATAACTAAAGTAACTTGATACAATGAGAATTTAGAAGAAATTACATAAAATACCCAAAATTGGGCACTGTATCACACCGTATCACAAAATACCATGATACTGTAATGCCCCGCTCCGCGTCGGCGTTATGTATCAAGGTGAGTGGGCAGAACTTCGTTCTCTGATTCTTGTACGCCTTAATAATAACCTGAGTTTTTGCTTGCAATATTTTCATAAGAGAATGATAGAACCTGCCTTGCATGTTAATGAACGAACTCACCTAGCTTGTCTTTGAAACAAAGTCTGCTTAACGTGAATCCTGAATCTTTTGCCTAGAATGCATGAACATGTTCACTATCGTCTATGCTTCGAGAGAACCATACTGTGCCTGAACGTGTTCAAGTGATAAGTCGGATTGCCCCGCAACAACGATTGTATTCTGATGGTTCGTCTCGTCTGTATACTAGAGTTTATTTGATAGTGTTCCATGCATTCGCATGCGGTCGGACAATGGCTATTGGTAGAAAGCTGAGCTGCATGTGTCACGGCTGCTACAGAGATAGTAGAAAGCAACCATGAGCCACAGCTGCCTCTAGCATCAGATAAAGAGTCATTGGTATGCTGTACAACCAGCTGCCGATCCTGAGATACTCGGGGACCACCCTACATATAGCTAAGTCATTGTGTTGGCTTGGATAGTGACTGCCCCTAAGAATGTGCATTGTGTGTCTAGCTTTGCATCTGACCCTGGAGTCACACGAGACACGCTGCGCACACCCTGAAATATGAACGGTTTGCTTGCTTGCATATTTAATATGAAACTCTGTTTCCAAACATGTTTCCAAAGAATGTAATATGACTCTGCTAGCGAACTGCATGAAACAAACCTAGGTAAAACTAGAAAGATCACTAGTAATATAATGTTTTATAACATGATTACTTAGTGTTGGTTTGAGTGAATGCATGTTTCTGTTCAGTTGTTTTATCTCACCAGTACTTGTATAAAGTGCTGACCCACCAAAAGTTTACTTGCTTGCAGGTACTGGATCGTCCGAGGGAGCGATAGGCGTGCCACAGTCCCTAAGACCCGGAATCCTGGTTTCGATTGTTGCCCCGAGAATGCTATCGTATAAGGGGGCAAAATATATGGAATGAACGTGTGCCTTTACTAAAGGAAATCCAAGTTGCCTCGATTATCCTGAACACTCAGTTGGCTAAATATATTGCATTGCAACAAGTCCCTTTCCTTTGCTTACTCGATTGATGCGATGATAGCCAACTATCAACTTAAATGATTGGCCTTGCACGGGCGCAACCCCAGGCCCGTGCGGCATCACGTCCCCATGAAAGCTCTAACAGGCCATTCGCTTAGCTCCCTTCCTCCCTCGCACCCGCGGGACGGGCGTGGTGATTCGCGTCCGGCGCGCCTAGGCACGGTGATTCGTGCCCGGTTCGTTAATCCCGGTCGTACGGGGCAGGACAGGGCAGAGCGGCGGCCCGGGCAGGACCGGGGCATGACAGAATGGTATCAAAGTGGAATCGATTCTCTGGCCCAAACTTTTGCTATGACTCTGAGTTATATAGATATGGTATTGCAAAAGAGCGTTCCATACAATAAGTCCATAGATATTCTCAAAATGCAAATATTTTCTGAACTTGAATTGCTTGATTGTTTCGATTGAGTACGGCGAGGGACGACACTATCGCTGCTCTGAATATCGAGAAGTTTATTCTTGAAGTTTCGAGGACAAAACTTTTTGTTGGTTGGTAAGTATGTAACGCCCCGCTCCGCATCGACGTTATGTATCAAGGTGAGTGGGCAGAACTTCGTTCTCTGATTCTTGTACGCCTTAATAATAACCTGAGGTTTTGCTTGCAATGTTTTCATAAGAGAATGATAGAACCTGCCTTGCATGTCAATGAACGAACTCACCTAGCTTGTCTTTGAAACAAAGTCTGCTTAACGTGAATCCTGAATCGTTTGCCTAGAATGCATGAACATGTTCACTATCGTCTATGCTTCGAGAGAACCATACTGTGCCTGAACGTGTTCAAGTGATAAGTCGGATTGCCCCGCAACAATGATTGTATTCTGATGGTTCGTCTCGTCTGCATACTAGAGTTTATTTGATAGTGTTCCATGCATTCGCATGCGGTCGGACAATGGCTATTGGTAGAAAGCTGAGCTGCATGTGTCACGGCTACTACAGAGATAGTGGAAAGCAACCATGAGCCACAGCTGCCTCTAGCATCAGATAAAGAGTCATTGGTATGTTGTACAACCAGCTGCCGATCCTGAGATACTTGGGGACCGCCCTGCATATAGCTAAGTCATTGTGTTGGCTTGGATAGTGACTGCCCCTAAGAATGTGCATTATATGTCTAGCTTTGCATCTGACCCTGGAGTCGCACGAGACACGCTGCGCACACCCTGAAATATGAACGGTTTGCTTGCTTGCATATTCAATATAAAACTCTGTTTCCAAATATGTTTCCAAAGAATATAATATAACTCTGCTAGCGAACTGCATGAAATGAACCTAGGTAAAACTAGAAAGATCACTAGTAATATAATATTTTATAACATGATTACTTAGTGTTGGTTTGAGTGAATGCATGTTTCTATTTAGTTGTTTTATCTCACCAGTACTTGTATAAAGTGCTGACCCACCAACAGTTTACTTGCTTGCAGGTACTGGATCGTCCGAGGGAGCGATAGGCATGCCACAGTCCCTAAGACCCGGAATCCTGGTTTCGATTGTTGCCCCGAGAATGCTATCGTATAAGGGGGCATAATGTATGGAACGAACGTGTGCCTTTACTAAAGAAAACCCAAGTTGCCTCGATTGTCCCGAACACTCAGTTGGCTAAATACATTACATTGCAACAAGTCCCTTTCCGCTGCTTACTCGATTGATGCGATGATAGCCAACTATCAACTTAAACGATTGGCCTTGCACGGGCGCAACCCCAGGCCCGTGCGGCATCACGTCCCCACGAAAGCTCGAACGGGCCATTCGCTTAGCTCCCTTCCTCCCTCGCACCCGTGGGACGGGCGCGGTAATTCGCGTCCGGCGCGCCGAGGCACGGTGATTCGTGCCCGGTTCATTAATCCCGGTCGTACGGGGCGGGGCAGGGCGGAGAGGCGGCCCGGGCGGGACCGGGGCGTGACAGATACGACCTACACATATCTATTTATGGACACGTACCTAGTCCCATAATTCCGATCTAAGTCTAATTAGATCTAATTGGTCTCGTGACACACAATTGATGTGTCAAATTCGTAATTCCCCAAACACACCCACAAATTACTACATGGAACTCATAACACATAGCCAAATAGCCTTGAACTTGTTCCTATAGGTAGTCCTATACCATGGGGTCATTATTAATGGTCAAATATATGATTAAGAAGCCATAATGAGAGAAAAATTTAGGAATTACCAATTGGGAGATGGATTTCCAATAAAAATATAATTGGACACGATCCAGACATGATCTCTAGCTCCAAAGCTCCTCCTCCTTGTGCTCTTTGCTTCTCCAAGCTCTAAGACTCCAAGAGTGATAAATTTGAAAGGGAATTGGTGGTGATTTGTGTAGAAAATCAATGGAGAAAAAATAGAAAATTGGGGATCTAGAATTTGGATCAAAAATAAAATGTAAATGAGGAGAGAGAGAGAGAGAGAGAGAGAGAAGAACCCCCCTCTATAGTGGCCGGCCCATTCCCCCTTCCCCAAGCAATTTCAAATATCCAAGTTGCCCCTACATATTTCATTATGAAAAAGAATTAAGGATGGATATTTTTGAAAGTCTCTAACTAATTATAATTAAACTAATTGTCCTTAATTTAATTAGTGGAATGACTAATGGGCTTGGGTCCAAGTTGGGCTCACTAATTGTCATGACAAATCTAAATAGGTCCATATGTGTCAAGTCTAATATTGTCTAGTCTCTCTCTAACTAACTAATTAACACAAGTCTCTAATGACTAATTAACACTAGTCACAAATAATCATAGCTTAACTTAATTGAATAAATTATACAATCATCAAACTAATATTCAATATTAAATTTCTAAAACAAATATCCATACCAAATTATCAAACTACCCCTAGCTAGAAAATTGAGGGTGATAATCCTATCCACCTTAAAAAAATTTCGTCCTCGAAATTAAGGAAGAAACTAACTACCAAAAGCAATCAATACAAGCAAGAAAGAATTATACCTCACGGCTCAAAAAAATAAGGATATCACTCGCACATCTCGACCTCTCACTCCCAGGTACTCTTTCCTGGCGAATGATGCCTCCATGTGACGTGCACCAAAGGAATCGTCTGGTTCCACAATACTTTCTCCCTGTGATCCCAAATCTCCACGGGCTGCTCCGGATAGCTGAGAGTCGGACCAACCTCGATCTTCGAGTGATCTAGTATATGGCTAGGATCTGCCGTGTACTATCTCAGCTGCGACACATGAAATATGTTATGCACTCCCTCTAATATAGGCGGCAAGTCTAGTCTGTAAGATACTGCACCGACCCTCTCAAGAATACCGAAGGGTCCGATGTATCGTGGACTAAGCTTTCCACCTCCACCAAAATGAATCGTGCCTCATGTCGGAGAAATCCTCAAGAAACTAGATCGCCAACCTAGCACAAAACACAACCTTAGCACTCTAACAAAAATAAACAATCACAATAGCCCGTCTCTATGAGCGAATAGCGGAGTTATGCTCCGACTCACAACACTAGTAGCTCTTTCTTTGCTTTTTTTGCCTTCATTTTTCCTTCGAGCTTAGGATCTTGACAATCCCTCAATTGTAGTTTTCTTTTAATTTCTCTTCATAGAAAGAAATAAAAGTTATTCCATTTGTTGCAATTGTTTGTGTGAGCTTTGGATACCGTACTAGAGGTAATATGGACGTAGTAGAATATCGCAGTCTGTTTAGGATGTCCCACTGAGGGACTTAGGTAGACTTTTTACTTATTGCGTACTGGAGTGCCAGTAGTAGGTTCGAGACAATCCCTGTTAGAGGTGATATGGACGTGGCAGGTTTTATAGACTCAACACAGCTGGCGTACTTAGAGTTAAGTACGGGTGATAAGTTGAGATGACAACCGATATTAAAGGTAATATGGACATGATAATCGATAGCCAAACCCGAAAGGTTTTCTCAGAGGTAATATGGACATGGCAAATACGGCTGGGAAGAAATATTATGACAGTAGTTCAAAGGTAATATGGACGTGAACTAGCATCAGAGAAACTCACTGAGGAGTGGTTTGCTGAGTGTGGTCTACCCGGGAATATAGATAGATATAAGGTTTACTCCACTGGGGAGATTGTTAGGCCGATAGCTTAGAGGTAATATGGACATGGCTAGCGTCTAACGAGACTAGTTTTTGAGTGGTCCCTGCGGGAGTGTGCAGGTGGACCTGGGGACTACTCCGCTGGGGTACTTTTGAGGATCCATTATCTGCTGCATATTCAGGACTCCTGAATATCGATAATGGCTTGTTGAGGATGGGCAATGTCATGCATAAGCATGCACTGGGGATGAACAAAAGGTAGGTACCTTGTACATCTTTGTTGTCCTGATGGGGATAGAGAGAAGTACAAGCCTAGCCTTAGACATAGTACTTATTAAGGAACTTGCCATTGATAGGCATCAAGAGCAAGTTGCCTTTGGGTTTCACAAGCCGGCAAGCGCCGTTGGAGAATACAGATTCTATGACGAACGGGCCTTCCCATTTGGGTTGGAACTTGCCGGCCGTCTTGTAGATCATAACTATCGGCCTCCTTACTGTCAAGACAAGGTCACCCACTTGGTAGGCCCTCTTCTTAACTCATTTTTTGAAGGCTCCAGAGAGGCATGCTTGGTATAGCTCAATACTCTATTGAGCTAAGAGGCATTTCTCGTCGAGAGATTCTAACTTTTGTAGTCGTCGGCAGTGATTTTCATCGCCGGTTAGCCGGTTGGAGAGAGCCACTAGAAGCGAGGAAATTTGGTCCTCGAGGGGGAGGGCCGCTTCGCTCTCGTGGACCAAGGATAATGGCTTGTTACTAGTTGGTGTTCGGGCCATTGTGCGATAGGCCTAGAGACATTCGTCGAGCTTCTCATTCCAATCGTGTTTGTTAGATGACATAAACTTCTTGAGGATCTTGATAATAATTTTGTTGAATGTCTCAGCCAGACCATTTGCTGCTGGGTTATAGGCAGGTGATGCTACATTCTGAATTCGGTTCTTGTCACAGAACCAGTAGAAAGTATAGCTTATAAACTGTGGACCATTGTCATGGATGATCTTCCATGGCAAGCCGAAGCGATATATGACCTGATGCTTGACAAAGCGGATCACGTTTGATGTCTTGACTTCAGCGAGTGGAACAACTTCTGACCACTTGGAAATATAGACAGTGATGACCAAGATGAACCGATGTCCCTTCGATGAAGGTAGACTAATTGGTCCGATAATGTCCATCCCCCATGCTTCGAACGGCCAAGACAAAATGGTCGGATATAGAATTATGAGGGTTAGTGGATAAAGTCATCATGGATTTGGTACGCTTGGCACTTTCTTGCGTAGTTGACAGCATCCGCGACCAATGTTGGCTAATAGTAACCTATTCTCTAGAGGCGGTCCTGTAACTTGGGCTTGGGTTGATGGACACCGAAACCCTATCGTGAGCCTCGCATAGAGCCTGCTTCGCTTCTCTATTTGATAGACATTATAGCAGAAGGCCATCATAGGAACGATGATACAATATTTTGGTAGTCGTATCGTAATAGAACAGGAGGGTACATCTTCTGATAGAAGTGGCTTCCTTTGGGCTCTCGGAGAGAATTTCATAGACTGTGTAGTCGATAAATGGGAGTTTCCAATCTCGGATGCTAGTTTCTACCTCTGTGGCATAGCTTAGACACATGCAGAGATTATTTTTTGGGTATACTAGCTCTTGGCTGACCACGGTAGTCAACTGGTGAGTGTTGGCAGGGACGGCCAATGAGGCAGCGAGACCGGCAAGGGGGTCAGCCTCGATATTTTGCAGTCAAGGGATATGCTCTATGAAGAACCCCTCGAAGGTGGAGATTATTCTGAGTGTAGCTTGGTAGTAGGGAATCAAATTCTCATGCCGGACTTCATACTCGCCCCGGACCTGACCGACGATCAGCTTAGAGTCGTCGTAGGCCTCTAGGTAGTCGGGTTCTACTTTCTTAGCGAGCTGGAGTCCAATAATGAGGGTGTTATACTCTGCCACATTATTGGAGCATGGCTCTGTGAGAGAATAAGTGTGGTTGATAACCAGACTGTCCAGCAAGATCAACACTATATTGACTCCAGCGATGGTGTCGTCCTTGGGCCCTGTTCTTGAAGCACCGTCGAAGAACATCCGCCAAATGGCTTATGTACTTTTATATTGGATTCTGCCACTTCATCCGAAATTTTCTTGTAAAGCTTCGAGTTTTCTGGCACTAGATGGGCAGCCAAAAAGTAGGCCAATGCTTGACCTTTGACCGCCTTTTGTGGAACAAATACCATGTCGTATGGTGACAGGATTATCGCCCACGTAGGCAAGCAGGAGTTGAGTGTCGTGGGTTTTATCATGAGGACCCTGAGGGTGTTGACCCGTGAGATCACATGGATTATTTTTCCTGTCACGTAATACCGAGTTTTTTGGATAACAAAGACCAGAGCAAGGCACTCCTTCTCGACGGGATTGTATCTGTGCTCCATGCCGACAATCATCCTGCTGAGATAGTAGATGGCCTACTCATGACCTATGTCACTCTTTTGGGCGAATATAGCACCAAGAGAGTGATCCATTGCTCATACATAGAGAAAAAAAGGGATTCCCTACTATAGAGGCTACCAACATCAAAGTATTCATAAGGTATTCCTTGATGTCATCGAATGCACGCTGACACTCTTCGTCCCAAACAAAGAAGACTCCCTTCTTTATGAGATGGATGAATGGCTGACAACATCTAGAGAGATTTGCTATGAATCTTATGATGTATGCCAGTCTCCCTTGAAAGCCGCAAAGTTCTCTAAGGTTCTTCAGCAGATGCATTTCAAGGATCGCTTTGGTTTTGTTAAGGTCTATGTGGTTACCCTTCGAAGTTATAACGAAACCTACGAACTTGCCGGTGGAGACTCATAGGAAAGACTTGGTAGGATTCATCTTGAACTGGTGTGCCTGCATCAATTCGAACACAGTTCTCAAGTCCTGAAGGTGATCATCTTTGGAGCGACTTTTGACAGTGATGTCATCAATGTAGCACTCCAATGTCTTGCGCAGATGTTTATAGAAGATGGTGATCATAGTTCGCTGGTATGTAGCACTTTCATTCTTTAGTTAAAAGGGCATTACTGTGTAACAGTATACCCGTACCGGTGTTCGGAATGACATATGCTTCTCATCGTCAGAAAATACTTTGATTTGATTGTAACCCAAGAACCCATCCATGAAGGACATGCGCCCGAAGCTGCATGTGTTATCGATCATTATGTTTATGATCGAAAGAGAAAACTCATCTTTTGGGCATGTCGGGTTCAGATCACGAAAGTCTATGCAGATTTAGATCTTTTTATTTTTCTTGATGATAGAAAGGATATTGGCCACCCAATTAGGATATTGTTCCTCGCGGATGAAGCCACTAGCTATCAGTTTGTTTACTTCAGCTTCAATGGCGTTCATGATATCCGGACAGAATTGCCATTATTGTTGCTTTACTGGCTTAGCATTCGAGAAGATATCGAGCTTGTGGACCACAATCTGGGGGTACAAACTCGACATGTCTTCATAGCTCCAGAAAAAGATATCGATATATTCCCGTATGAGTTGTAGCAGGGATTCACGATCTTCACCAGATAAGCTTTTGCTGATGAAGATAGGTTTGGGGTAGATTTATCGCCCAGGTTGACTTGTATGATCTTGTCTTAGGTGGGAGGTTCTCGCTGCTCGAAACGTAGCTCCCATTGCGAGTTTAAGCACTGGCCCATGGTTCCACTTCAAATAGTTTAGGTGAGTCATTGTTGTCTTATTCAGGGTTAGCTGACACCATATTAATAAACAACGTTCGTCTAAAGAGGTCTTAGATAATGGTGTCAGAGTCCCACATAGAGGATTCTAAAGCGTGTGACTGTGACTTATCTTCTTCCTCCAAGGCTTCGGGGGTTGATAGAGGTGTTACGTATCTCAGGCCATGCCGGATCTTGTAGTAGTGATCCTCGGCTTTGCCTGCCGGAGCGGTAAGATGCATGGGCAGTCGTAATTCAGACCTCAATCACTTTTAAGATCATAACCCATCTTCTGAATGAGGTGCTTGGCTTGACAACTGACCTAGTAAAGTTGCATTTTGCCGGTATCAGGTTCTTGCTCTTATTCCTCCGGGATGAAGGAATGGGGTATTCTACCCTGCCGAAGATAATGAGTTTGTCTCCCCTCCTCCTCGCTGGGACCGTAAAGTAGGAACTTTGGCTAGGGAGGATCTGGTTTACTACATAGGTAGTAGTTACCTGTGTATGCAGTTGCAGGCCTATACCGTGCTCTAGGGAGTATAATATGCTCAAATACGCAATATCAGAATAGTTCAAAGATAACCCTTCATTCATAAAGTATGGGATCTTTTCTAGGAAAATTACATCGTCTAGGGACGGAGCGTTAGAATGAGCCGCTACATACTCTTCTAGTTTGTATTCCTCGGGATTTGTCTCCAATGCGAGTGAGGGCTTTGGAGACCTTCTACGAAGATTGACCACCAAGGGTTCGTGGGCAAGAGCCGACATTGGTTCCTTCTTTTGACTTGGCAGTCGTACCATCAGAGGTTGTGGTGCCTTTCTCTGTATTTTCATAACGATATGAGGGGTTGTATCATGAGCACGTCCTTTGAGGTGGATCTTCAAAGGTTTGCCTAATATCACGCCAATTTCTGCTTTATCGTCGGCATCATTCCCTCCTTCGTCCGGGCAGACTTGTTTGTACAGGAGTGAATCGGAGTAGTAGGCCTCTACCCCTTTGAAGGGATCGACATCGGCAAACTCTGTCTTAACCGTGGCATGGTCATCAACGTACTTTAGGCACTGGTGCAGGGTTGATGACACGATCATGTATTCGTGTATCCATGGATGTCCCAACAGGACGTTGTTGGATACGTCTACATTAATGACATAGCATGTGACTTCTGTCTTCAAGTTGCCTATCTAACATTTCAGGTGAATCTTGTCCAGAGGGTAGCTTCTTCCATCGTTGAAGCCATTGTTGGTAGTATTGGTGGCTGCCAGCCGATGCATTGGGATGCCCAAGGTCTAAAGCAGACTTCAGGGGATGATGCTAATAAACGAACCCGAATTGATGTGCATTCGATCTACCTTGATATCACTGATGTACTCCGTATAATACAGAGGGCGATCATGCCTATTATTCTTTAGCAACATGTCTTATTATGATAACGTGATGCTGGGTATTGGCTCCGTCACATTGTTACAGTGGGGGCATGTCGCAGGATCTTCAGCTGGTGGCTTGACTTATGCCAAGTAGGTATCGACGTTCTACAATGCCTCACTCAGAGTATATCGAGTATCTTTGGAGAGTCGGAGAAGCTCGAACAATGACAACTTCACTGGAGTATTGGCAAGTTGAGACATGATGTTAAAGTTATAGGGCTTCTCTAGCCCATGTGACGTATCTTTATGCAATGGTTTGTCGAAGCGAGTTTCTTTCTGCTTGGACTTGTCTGCGACTAAAGGTTGGGACTGACCCGGATCTGATGCAGCAGGTGCAGTGAGTGCGACCGTTGGCTGAGCATCATCGTTGGGAGTATTATCGCCCCGCTCTAGTCTCCTTTACCATAGCTTCCTCAGTGGTGGGGGACACCATATGGCAGGACTTGGACTTTTTTTCTTTGGACTTGATGGCGGAACGCATTGCTTGTTGCATCAAGTCTAGAGCAAGGTTTAGGTGAACCCACATAACCTCGTCCCGTGGTGTTCTGAGAGGTACCAGCTCGACAGTTTGGTTGCGAGCTGGTGGAAGATTAAACACCTCCATTATGGCCTTTGGAATTGGTACCACACCGTCTCGGGTTTCTATTATCGGAAAGTTACCAAACTGGAGGGACACTATGTTGGCGGCAACCGTTTTGTCCTCAAAATCCAAGTTAAGGGCCTTAGAATCGAGTAGACGCTGGATGTACCACTTTAGTGTGTAGCAATCTCGCGTCACATCATGGACGTACAGATGGTACTGGCAGTACTTGGGGATATTTACGTCTTCTGCCTCATCGAGGCGCTTGATGTCGGGGAGGCGGAGCTTGTTCCCCTTCATCAGTACGTCAAAGATTTCTATGACATTATCATCCTCGAAAGGGTAAGTCTCCTTTAGCTTTAGATCCTCTGTCGGCTTCTGTTCTAGCTTCTTGGCTATATTGGCGATAAGGGTCTGCTTTCCTTTGATGTTACGGCCAAAATTGTCGTTGTCGTTGTTGTTATTGTTGTTGTAAGGATGCTTTCCCCTGTCATCAGCGACAAATTTTTTTATTCCCATTAGTCGGGCATACCTTTACTTTTCTTTCAACACCGACAATATTTAAGATGAACACCATCTAATCTTTGAACTGGGTGTCACCCATTCAGAGCTTGACTGCAGGAAGTAAATTCTTCCGACACATGTCCATCAACGTGGATTCAGGATTACCCGGGGGTAACTTTAGCGTAACTTGCCTGTAATGTTGATGTATTCCCGTACAGGATCCTTTTTTTGCATGATGTCTAGCAAAGAGGACATTGTCATGTCACATCCCCTGTTATAGAATCGGGAGAGGAAGAAACTTTTAAGATTGTTAAATGATGATATAAATTGGCTAGTTGAACCCAACCGAGCCCAAACACCGTACTTGGACTCACAAACCAATTTCCATGAGACATGTACACAATCCCACACTCATCCCCTGCTCAATAATAAATATTTTTTACCCTTAAACCCTCACACATGCACAATAACCCAATAACGCAACAATCGTCATATTTGAGACACCAAAAGTGAACCTTGTTGTGCACTTGCACTCAAACCCAAGCAAGATCCAAATAACTAAACCCAAGTGCACTCAAAGCCTTATTAATGGTTAAAAAAAATCCTCTTAGGTCTGAACCAAATCTTAGGGCCTATTACAAACCCAACCAAAGAGGCCCAACAACCAACAACTATATATATAGCAACCCCTCTTTACAAATCCTAACCCTAACTTACTCCCCTCTTGTGGCCGACCCCACTTCAACCTTCCCCTATTTTTTCATGACCCCCACAACACTTCCTTCCCCTCTCTATTTCAGATCTCGACTACCCACAACCCCCACACAAGCCACAAAGGGACGACCAACCAAGAAAGCAAGTTCGACCACCCCTAGTGGCCGAGTACTTGCTGCTGTTGCAGCAGCCTTTTATCTGTGTAAACAGAACATAAAACCCCTCAAAACCCTATATTTACATCATACATGAATTTCCTAAGAGCTTCCTTAAGTTTCGTGAAGTTTGGAGTCCGTTTGGCGCTCCAAAAGGTTCGTGTTGCAAGAAAAGCCTCCGTCGTAAGCACGATCACGTAAGTTTCATAATTTTTATTTTATATTTATTTTTTCCATATGAGAACCCTTGTATGAACCCATAAACATATTAGATGATAAATGATGAAACCCCCATGTATGAAAAATCCTAATTTTATATGCAAAACTACTCTTTGATGACACGAAACCAATATATGGCAATGTGGTAACCATAATAACCTAGTTTTGATAGATGCTATTTTATTATTAAAACATAAATTTTCAGAAATTAAATAATAATTTCCAGAATATTAATTAATATATTTTCATATATTAAAGTAATTTTTATTCAAGATGGCAACCTTGCATGCACAAACTAGTTGTCAAGTTGATAGAACACCTAGTCGACGTGCAACAAATTCTTGTGCATGCAATTGCGACTATTTTACTATTTACCACTAATTAATATATAATTCTAGAAATTAAATCATATTTATTTAAGTTTTAATTATTTTTGACATGTGTCTTTGATTGGCTACATGCATGTTCGAAGTATAGTTTAGCGTTGTTGTGAGTTTTGGAACATCGTGTCGTATCTACGTACGTATAGAAATACGTGTATCGAAACTCATAATTGCCTAAATGTATGTATGATAAAATAATATACGAGACCCTTACAACGTAAAAGACAATAACATCATACGTGTTTATTGGCACGCCATCCTACGCCATGTAATTGCTTGATTGTTGGCACGAACGTCGTAATACTAGTCGGCGTTATGCAACGATCTTATTCTTCTATATTAATTAGATTAGATTATGAGTATTTATTAGAACATGTTATAATAGGACAACTTGGATCCGTTGCACCTTCGGTTGAGGACACCAGTCAGATAGTATCGCAGCAGCCGACATGAGGCAAGTGTACCCTGCCTTTGTTCCAGTATTTGTGCTCTATGTTATTTCTAGATTTTGTTTATTTTTAGTTCTTTGAATGTATTTGTTGTGACCCTAAGACCGTTACGATACTTAGCGTTTGAGTTGTATTCGGGTGCCGACTTCTGTATGAGAAATCGGGTATCATTAGATTGCATTGTCATCGTATTCCTTTGTACATGTAACTCTTGTACGATATACCTTAGGACACTGGACACGACTTTCATGTACAAAAGACTTACTTGAGATATTCGAGGGTTCTGACTTCTGTGTTAGGACATGACTCGTGATATGAGATAGTTGACTTGATTGTATCTTCCTTGTTGACTCGAGATATAGTTAATATTTGTCTTGCGTGTTGTGGACATGAGACGTGAGATACATAAGGACTGAGGAGAACCTACCATACCGTTGGGCTACCACACAATACTTGCGACCGCTGCTTGTGCTTCGGGCCCTATAGTGTTGTAGGTACCTTGACGGGGCCTGTACGTACCTACTACCACTACTACTACTACTACTACTACTACTACTACTACTTGCTACTGTCGTATCTATGCTGACCTATATGCCTAGGTGGTTTAGCGGACGAGTACGTTCTCAGATGCATTCACATAGTTGGTTATAATAGTTACCCTGGAGCACATTGTTCATTATTTATTGTTAATTTGGCATATTATTTCTTGTACTTTGTTATGTCCCTCTGAGGACCTGGTCCCTTGCCAATTTTACAGCATAGACTGTGGTAGAGTTTTCTGTAGCTGCTGATGCATATTGTCTCGTCATGCATGCATTGGATTCAGGTACTATTATCATTTCTACCGTAGTTATGTTTATCATTTCTCGTTATTATTTCTGCTGCTATAGCCTAGTTTCGTAGCTCTTGTTATTTCTATTCGGATAAGTATTGATTGGGGTGCACACTAGGATATATGTTGTCCATTCTTGTATTTTATTTCATTGTTGATTGAGATTAGTTTATTATATTATTTAGATAATACAACTTAAGTGCACTCTAACGGGTCTATTAAATTGGGTTTGCCCATTGGAGTTGTGTTGCTTGCCATTGTCACGTGGCTAGTCCCTCAGTATTTTGGGACTGGGACGTAACAATAAGTATGATCATGTGCAACATATGATTTGAAAATATGATTAAAAAGTGTTATAAACTAAACTCAATAGGCATTAATATTATTAATGCAAAATACATACATACTTGTGAATTATCTGTGATAATTGTTGTATCGTTGATGCGATTAATATATATGAAAGTAGATCAGAGACAACTAAACCTAACATATCTACTCGGTCCAAAATCTGATGGTGGCTCCACATCGAGGTATGTCATAATCATCTTAGTAGGAAATAACTCATCATCAAAATATATATGGTCACATGTAATAAGTAACCCTAGAATCTGCGCCACATCCTCTAACGTGATCGCCTTCTCTCCTACATGAATCTAGAATGTATTGCATTGGGGTCACCAATGCTCAAGGAGACTCAATATTAAATTTCTATCTTTACGCAGAAATCATAGCTTGTCAACGTAATAAAACACAAAGGTCTGCAACAAGGCCTTTTGGGCTCTAGTCTGCTCTCATATTGACCACCACAAGCCATGCTTATATATATATATATATATATATATATATATATGGGGTCCGGATCGGAAGCCCCGCTCTCCCCTCGGCCGTTGGATCGACGCGGGCCCGGCAAGGACGAGGTCTTTGATCCGGACCCATATATATATATATATATATATATATATATAGAGAGAGAGAGAGAGAGAGAGAGAGAAGAGAGTATCAAGCTAGATATGTGTGACTTACAGTACAGGACAATGGTGGGAGCAGTGAGTCCACCAGATGTACGTCCATCGTTTTGATCAACCATATATAAAATGACACTTGTCAAAATAAATATTGTTAGATATTGTAGATTTTAGGGTTATGGTTTTAAGGTTTAGATTAGGGTTAAGGGTTTAGAAAAGGATTTGAGTTATGGTTAGAGTAAGGATTAAGGAATAGGGGTTATGGTTTGGGTTTATAATTTTTGTTAGGATTTTAGGGTTTCAGGGTTAGGGTTAGGGTTAGGATTATAATAAGGGTTATGATTTGGTTTAATATATTAGGTTTAGAGTTAGTATTTTAGAGTCAGGGTCTTAGGATTTTAAGGTTAGGGTTTTCGGGTTATGGTTATTATTTTGTTGATAGGGTTAGGGTTAGTATAAGTAAAGGTAAGATAAGAAATCTAGATCTACCAAATAAACGTCTAATGCTTTGGCAATTTTTTTTAACTTCGCTGACGATACGCACGAGACTTTGTGCACGCTGCGTTGCATGCCATTTGGGCCCACTGTCTCCTACCTCTCCCGCGGTTTGATCCCGAGATCGTCCGCCTAACCAGAGAGGTTATACCTCTTCTCACTGACCACAAGAGCCAGTTGAGTTCGGTCCCCAACCACCATATATTTAATGTCTAATTAACACCTAATAAACGCCTTCGGTTAGCATTCAACGCTAAAAAAAATGCATAATAGACCACAATGTTTGGATATTTTCTGTCGAAAAAACGTCCAACAAATGGGTGTTTTCAGCCCAATAAAAGTCCAACACTTGGACCTTATTTTGGTCTATATTTTTATAGATTTAAAAATGATATATTGTTCGGTGTTTTAATTCTCATTATGTATTCTAAACATTTTGTTGTCTGCACAATTATCATAAACTTTAATGCTTTGAACTTTTTTTTTTAGAAAAAATACGACCATTCCAAATTGGCAGGCGAGAGAAACAAGCCAACGACTGACTTTCATGATTAACCAAAATCAATATCAAAACAAAACACATATGTAAATATCAGCAAACAAAATAAGTTGTAGGTCTCTAGATGTAAAATTGACCACAAGCAAGCCACGAGCCACTAAAAGAAAGACATCCCGACCGTCCGATCGACACATCCAACGGCCATCATCCACCCAACCATCCAACGCTTCTAGAACTTTCCTCTTCCCCTCTCCTTTTATAAAATCTCACCACCGAGGAAGCCATACGTCTCTCTCCAGCCCAAATCGAAAGGAAAACTTTTTTAGGGTTAGGGTTTTCTGTCCCGTTCTTCCCTCTAAATTTGGATTGATCGGTCGATCAAAATTAGGGTTTAGGAAGGATGTTCGGGAGGGCGGCGCCGAAGAAGAGCGACAATAGCAAGTACTACGAGATCCTCGGCGTCCCGAAGACTGCTTCTCCGGACGACCTCAAGAAGGCCTACCGGAAGGCCGCCATCAAGAATCACCCCGACAAGGGAGGCGATCCCGAGAAGGTATCGATCGGATTACCGAAACCCTAAAGATCCAAAACCCTAAAGATCTGATCTTTCTCTGTTTTGTGTTGGTTTGTGTGGAAATGATTGTTCTTGATCTGTTTTTAGGGTCTGATCTGTTGTTAGAATTTGGGGAATTGTGGTTATTGAAGAATTAAAAAAAGGAGGTATTTTGAGAGAGAGAGGTCTTACTTTTGCGATTCCGAAGGGATCTATCGGAGTATTCACTACTTGAA
Source organism: Iris macrosiphon (assembly GCA_036927795.1). Lineage (NCBI taxonomy): Eukaryota > Viridiplantae > Streptophyta > Magnoliopsida > Asparagales > Iridaceae > Iris > Iris macrosiphon. The sequence continues at coordinate 209,708,854 of JAYESA010000006.1, read as the reverse complement.
TTTTGTGATAGTATGCTCGTACCTTTCCCGAATGTCCGTAATTTGTTTGAATGATACTTGGGCATGTTGAGGTTGTGTTGGGTCTTATTGCAAAAAGTGGGCAGTTTTTTTCACCCATTTGCTAGATCACATTCCCCATTTGCTAGATCATCGGTTAGGGGGGGGGGGGGGGGGGGGGGTGGGGGGGGGGGGGTGTGGTGACGCCTACAATAATTTGCTTCAACACGAATGCTTGACTTCGATTTTGGTATGCAGTGGTTGACCGTCTAGGTGTTCCCTGTGCAATCTTCTACTGCTTGTTCCTTTTCGTCTATAGCTGTAAAGATTTTCTAATCTTTTACTGTATCATGATCGATCATTCCCCAATTCATGTGCCTCGTTGTGGTTAGCAGGTTGCAGTTAGTTACTTGATTCGGAGGAACTTCTATTGATGGGATTCACATTTTGATGCTCTCTTTATCTTTCTTGTTTTTTCTTCCTAGTTCCTATTCAAAGATAACAGGAAAATGGTATCTTGACTGATTTTATGTGCTGAACATTGCTTGAGCTCATCATATGTAGTTTCAATTTGGGTGCCGCGAGATCCCACTGAGATTCTGCTAATCATGGAACACTGGTACGACCGGATATTGCGTACATTACTAGTATGTATGCTGAAGAGATCTTGATTAAGTTTAGGAAGTTGTAATTCTCTTAGTAAACTTTAAAATTCTCATCTCTGGAAATTGTCTGAGGAGCATGAGATTTCAGCCGTGGTTTTCTTTAAATTTGATAGCCTTGCTGTTAATCAGTGCAGATGTTATGTTAGGCTCCAGGAATGAACTGATATTTACTGTGCTTCCCAAGGTCTAGGTGAAACCAACAATATGTGCCTTTATTTGCTACTATTCTCCTCCCCATGTTGTCCTCTGTATAGTCGCTTTCCTTTCCATGTCTTTTGTTTAGTCGCTTGCTTCAATGGCAGTCAGGTCTAAGTCAGTTGGGGTTAACATGGTCTATACATTGGACACACAGTTCCTTACTTTTATTTCCTTATTTTTGAAGGGTAAACAAGAATTAGATTGAAACTGCACTTATGTGAAAATAATTACCAGTCTTTAAAATTGAAGGGAAAGACTAATTATCTATCAATTATCATACCAAAATCCTAATAGAAAGCATTGATCAAATCATAATGACCTGTAGTCAATGAGAATAATTTCTTCTTTTTTTCCCTCGAGTAAATTAATTGTTTTTGTAACGAGTAACATGAGGAGAAGAAGCAGGCATAAAAGAAAACACAGGCATAAGGAGAGAAAGAAAGAGACAAATAGATTGATAAAATTGGTAAGACTTTAGATATTTAGAGTAATTCTGGTAGTTAAAACCGTGGGTTCTCTTTCTTATGAAGATATCAGATAATTAGATATTAAATATAATATTTAGTGGGTTGTTATAACGGGCTCTCGAAGTCATTTTTTCATCTTCATCCCACCTTGTCCTATCATAATGGTGTCGGCTGTGATCATAAGATAGCTCAATAAAACATTTGACAAGTTTTTACGATCCGCTGTTGACTTGATGCCAATGTTCTAAACGGCGGTAGGCGGGTGCGAGACGGAAAGGGTACGCCTACCACCTAAGGACGTCTAGGCGCCGCCTAGGCGCACCACCAAGGCGTTTGATACATTTTGGGTATTTTTTTTTTACTATTTTACCACTGTTTTTGCATAGTATGCATATTTTAAGAATTTTTTTTATGCATAGCTAAGTTGTAGAACAAAGATTTATGAAATTTCGTCTAACTCATTCTACTACAGAATTTGAATTAGAGTACACCGCTTGCCACATACTCACCTCCGCCTATGCTGCGAAACCTCCGATGGCCGTCTACTCCATCGCTAAGGCACCAATGACAAAAGCTGTGCGGAGACCGCCTACCGCCTAGACGCCGCCTAGGCGGTTGAGGCAGACACCATTTAGAATATTGCTTGATGCCAATCCTCTATGTTAGTACAGATTCCTAGCTAAGGCCATGTCGTAAAATTTAGGTGGCTTGTTGGCGAGTGGATAGGCATACCTTCCGAATTACATTTAAGCTCATACAACCTAGGTGCACCCTCCAAGTTAGATGATATTATTTTCTATGCGCAATTGTATTCATCTCTATGACACACTAAGCCAAAGAATGAACATGAATTGTATTCATCTCTATTGTATTTATCTTTGTTCTTCAAAGTTTCTGTGATAAGAGTGATCTGTTCTTTCTTTTTCCCAAATAGTTTTGAGCACCATGAAAGGTGCAATACTGAAATTCTTTTGGATTTTTTTAATATGGGGGAGAAGAGTAGGTGGGGCATTTGGCTGAATTATAATAAACCTCTAGAGATTTTTCAAAGTTTAAGGTGGGCCACTTGCCCATCTGGCCCACTCTTGAATGTGTCTTTTTTTGTTGCTTGACATTTCACATCTTGTGATGGCAAGAAAGAAACGTTTAGTGATGCAGCTGCTAGCTTTAGAAAGAAAGCAGTATTACTCAACTTTGTTCTGTAAACATCCTGAATATACTTTGTCCAGGAAGCAGTATTATTTTGTTTTGAAAGAGGTTACTCATTCAAGAAGCGGCCATGTGCCCATTTTATTAGTTTCTTCTGATCAAGTGGATATTTTAGAACTGAAGACTGCTGATACTGATTACTGACAGCACTTGTTTGGGCACTGTCAGTTTTCTGTGGTTGCTTATTGAATTTTGATTGTATTGACTAATTGGGTTGATGTAGGATTTATTCTGTTGAATTACACTTCTGAGTAAG